>JAIOJX010000029.1:20551526-20564026 GCA_022376925.1 Tragulus kanchil
TCAATGGAATAGAAAGCCCAGAAGTAAACCCACACACCCAATCAACTCATCTACAACAAAGGAGGCAAGAATACACAATGGAAAAAAGACAGTTTCTTCAATAAATGGTGCTGGGAAAACTGGAAACCACATGCAAAAGAATGGAGTCAGGGCTTCCCCTGGTGGTCCAGTGGGTAAGGACACCGCCTTGCAGTGCAGGGGGCCCCGGTTCGATCCCTGGCCTGGGAAGATCCCACGTGCCGCGGAGCGGCTGGACTGATGTGTCCAATCACCGAGCCGGAGCTCTGGAGCGCATGCGCCCAGAGCCGGCGCTCTGCAACAACAGACGTCACCGCGATGGGAGGCCCACAGGAGCCAAAGAACGAAGACGAATGAAAATGGACAAATGAAAGACCAATAAAAGTGGCCCACCCACTCCCCTCCCTCCCCAACCCGATCCCCGCCCAAAGTAAATAAATAAATAAATCTAAAAAAAAAAAAAAAAAAAAGAATGGAGTCAGAATATTCTCCAGTACCACACACCAAAAGGAACTCAAAGTAGATCAAAGACCTAACTGTAAGACTGGATACCACACAACTCCTAGAGCAAAGCATAGACTAAACATTGTCTGACATAAATTGCAGTGATATTCCATATGTGGCTGTAGGTCTTACATAGGCTACTTGAGGCAACTGTTTGTCACAGAATTTATCATGGTCTTAACTGTTCCAGACCGAAGGATGCAAAAGGCAAAGTACTCTCCTATTGAGGACATTTTGGTTACACTCAAGCTATGAATAAAATTGTTCTAAAACAAGCACATGCAGGTTTCTGTACACACAGAAGTTTTCAACACCATTTGTTAGCAAATCAGGTATGTTTTTCCTGATGTGCAGTAAGCCAAAACGCTTATGTCTGAATTCTAGTTTGCAAAATTTAGAAGTCATTATTTTGTTGGTTTTCATTCTTTTTGCATATTCCACAAATCAAGTCACCCAACATGGCGTGTGTTTCTTCTATCTCTAGTCAAATGTCTCTAATTTTATTGCCTATAACTTTGACTCCCTGCACCTCATTTTATTACATTTTTATGCTCAAACTTTCAGTTCTTTCATCTTTTCATTGATATGGTCTAATTAATTTTAACCAATGAATTTAAACATTAACTTTACTCATTATATTTTAATCAATTTCCATTTGCTTTTCCAAGTATGAATTGTCAAATGAAATTTCTTGATCCCCAGTATTTGGTACTCCCTCATTCCCTTTTTGAAATTCTCATTGATTTATCTTATTTTAACATTTTACACACAACTTCAATATTTTTTATGATCCTTGAAATCAGAAAAAACTTGATACTTGAGATTACTTTACTCATGCTTCATATTTTCTTCATAATTTCTAATGGATTCCCATGTTCAAAAGATCCTTTTCATTAGATTGATTTGGATGTAGACCATTTTTAAAGACTTTATTGAACTTTGTATAATATTGTTTCTGCTTTATGGGGGTTTTTTGGCTGTGAGGCCTGTGGGATTTTAGCTTCCCTGACAGGGACTGAACCCGTACCCTCTGCATTGGAATGTGAGGTTTTAAGCACTAGACCACCAGGGAAGTACCTGAAAGATCTTAATACTTCAAATGTCTCTAGAAAGGATATTACTTTTTATTGTACTTGCTATGGGGAGCAAGATGGACAATTCACACAGGTTTGAGTTGGGTGATTAGCTGTTATCTGGAGGAAATGTTGGCTTCTCAGTTTTATGACGACTCTGGATCTATCTCTTGATTTACTTTGGCTTCTGGAAAGTCCTCAGTAATGTCCTTTTTACTCTGCATGATATTTTGAGGATTCTTATAGTATCTTAATGATTTTTCAATTGCTAGCTTTGGAAGATTTTCTCCAAAAGCACAAATATCTAAATAGGACACACCAGCAAAATAGTCTGTATAGATATTATGTGGGCAACAACAGTGTCTCATGAGAAATTTCAAGTTTCTTTTTTTTTTTTTTAAACATTTATTTATTTATTTATTTTGGGGGTGGGGCGGTCCACTTCCTTTGGTCTTTCATTTATCTATTTTCATCCATCTTTGTTCTTTGGCCAGTGTGGGCCTCCCATCGCGGTGGCGTCTGTTGTTGCAGAGCACCAGCTCTGGGCGCATGCACTCCAGAGCTCCGGCTTGGTAATTGGACACATCCGTCCAGCAGCTCTGCGGCACGTGGGATCTTCCCAGGTCAGGGATCGAACCGGCGCCCCCTGCACTGCAAGGTGGTGTCCTTACCCACTGGACCACCAGGGAAGCCCCAAAGATATCGCCCCGTGTGTATTGCTTTCCAAGTATGAATTGTCAAATGAAATTTCTTGATCCCCAGTATTTGGTACTCCCTCATTCCCTTTTTGAAATTCTCATTGATTTATCTTATTTTAACATTTTACACACAACTTCAATATTTTTTATGATCCTTGAAATCAGAAAAAACTTGATACTTGAGATTACTTTACTCATGCTTCATATTTTCTTCATAATTTCTAATGGATTCCCATGTTCAAAAGATCCTTTTCATTAGATTGATTTGGATGTAGACCATTTTTAAAGACTTTATTGAACTTTGTATAATATTGTTTCTGCTTTATGGGGGTTTTTTGGCTGTGAGGCCTGTGGGATTTTAGCTTCCCTGACAGGGACTGAACCCGTACCCTCTGCATTGGAATGTGAGGTTTTAAGCACTAGACCACCAGGGAAGTACCTGAAAGATCTTAATACTTCAAATGTCTCTAGAAAGGATATTACTTTTTATTGTACTTGCTATGGGGAGCAAGATGGACAATTCACACAGGTTTGAGTTGGGTGATTAGCTGTTATCTGGAGGAAATGTTGGCTTCTCAGTTTTATGACGACTCTGGATCTATCTCTTGATTTACTTTGGCTTCTGGAAAGTCCTCAGTAATGTCCTTTTTACTCTGCATGATATTTTGAGGATTCTTATAGTATCTTAATGATTTTTCAATTGCTAGCTTTGGAAGATTTTCTCCAAAAGCACAAATATCTAAATAGGACACACCAGCAAAATAGTCTGTATAGATATTATGTGGGCAACAACAGTGTCTCATGAGAAATTTCAAGTTTCTTTTTTTTTTTTTTAAACATTTATTTATTTATTTATTTTGGGGGTGGGGCGGTCCACTTCCTTTGGTCTTTCATTTATCTATTTTCATCCATCTTTGTTCTTTGGCCAGTGTGGGCCTCCCATCGCGGTGGCGTCTGTTGTTGCAGAGCACCAGCTCTGGGCGCATGCACTCCAGAGCTCCGGCTTGGTAATTGGACACATCCGTCCAGCCGCTCTGCGGCACGTGGGATCTTCCCAGGTCAGGGATCGAACCAGCGCCCCTTGCACTGCAAGGCGGTGTCCTTACCCACTGGACCACCAGGGAAGCCCCAAAGATATCTTTATTGTGGAAAGATTTTTATATGTGCAAAAATCTTGTGTACAATCAAAGGAATACATGTGTGTCTGTGTCACCCAGATCAATACCCAAAATACATTCCTTGTATTCCTTGTCAGTATCCGTACTTCCTTCCCCCAGTAACAGGATTTCTATTGTGTGCCAACACAGTCCCAGTGGGTTCACATCCAAAGACTGGGCTGAGAACAAAGACCAACATTTGCTTATATCTCTTAAGAAAATTGCACCCAAAGGCTGGGCCCAGAACAAAGACCAACCTTTGCTTGTATCTCTTTAGAAAAAGGTTACATCACTGAGGAGAGGGGCGCTTAATCATGCTTAGTCAGGGGTTCCAGCTCAGCAGATAATGCCCACAGCACAGGGAGTTTACCGGAGGAAGGCACAAAGAGTTTACAGAGAAGTGAATGACGACCTTCATCAGTTACTATCTACTAAGGCTTTTAACATTGTCAAGGAAGGTTTGCTACAAACAAAGCAGTTACAGGAATGTGGGAAAAGTCAGGTAGCCTCCCTGGAGCCCTCAAGGCTGCAGGGAGCTGGCAGAGAGAGGTGAGGGGCCACAAAGAGGCAGGGCTCCTTCAGTATCATGCCACGAGATGATCATTTCAATGGATGCAGAAAAAGGTTTTGACAAAATGTAGTACCCTTTCATGATTTACAAAAAAAAAAGAATACAACGCAAAAAACAGTTAACACACTAGACGAATGGTTAAACAAACCGTGGTACATTTATACCAGGGAATACTACTCAGCAGTTTTGTAAAATGAACAACTGATACAACCCGAATGGATTCCAAGGGTATTATGTAGGGTAAAGAAGCCAGTTTCTAGAGGCTACATACTGTTTTATTCCATTTATGTAGCAGTCTTAAAATAACAAAATTAGAGAATAGATTAGATGGGGGAGTTAGAGGGTTTGTGTGTGTCTATTAAAGTGTAGCCTTGTGGTGATGGAACAATTCTATATCTTGATTAGATACTTACATAAAGCTACAAATAATAAAACTGCCATAGAGAAAACTAGAGAAATCTGAATAAACTCTATGGGTTGTATTGATGTCAATTTCCTGTTTTGTTTCTGTACTATATTTATGCAAGGGGTCATCATGGGGGAGAGTGGGTGAAGGGTCCATGAGACCTTTATGTTTTTTTAATTTTGGCCTCTTTTATTGCCGGTCCTGCCGGCAGTCGAACAGAACCCGAAGAGAGCGGCAGCACGGCTAAGAAAGAAAGAAGGACAGAAAGAATGGGGCTAAAGGTTTAAAAAAATAATAATAAATAAATAAAAATTTAAAAAATAAAATAAATAAAAAATAAAAAAGTTTAAAAATTTTTTTAAAAAAGAAAGAATGGGATTGAGAGGGCCAGCAAAGAGGCAGACAACTCTGCAGGTTGCTGACAAGTTTATTGTATTTGCTCATACACTTTATACTTCTCAAAATCAGATAACACACAGCAAACAGTAGTGTATACGTGCTTCAGGTCCGGTTTGTCGGACCTTGCATCCTGTTATTTTCCATCTGGTATGTCGTTTACAGAGCTCAGCAAGGAAGGTTTGCCGTACAGAATGACGAAAGAAAAGTTTACAGGAATTGTGGGAAAAGTCAGGTAGCCTCCCTGGAGCCCTCAAGGCTGCAGGGAGCTGGCAGAGAGAGGTGAGGGGCCACAAAGAGGCAGGGCTCCTTCAGTATCATGCCACGAGATGATCATTTCAATGGATGCAGAAAAAGGTTTTGACAAAATGTAGTACCCTTTCATGATTTACAAAAAAAAAAGAATACAACGCAAAAAACAGTTAACACACTAGACGAATGGTTAAACAAACCGTGGTACATTTATACCAGGGAATACTACTCAGCAGTTTTGTAAAATGAACAACTGATACAACCCGAATGGATTCCAAGGGTATTATGTAGGGTAAAGAAGCCAGTTTCTAGAGGCTACATACTGTTTTATTCCATTTATGTAGCAGTCTTAAAATAACAAAATTAGAGAATAGATTAGATGGGGGAGTTAGAGGGTTTGTGTGTGTCTATTAAAGTGTAGCCTTGTGGTGATGGAACAATTCTATATCTTGATTAGATACTTACATAAAGCTACAAATAATAAAACTGCCATAGAGAAAACTAGAGAAATCTGAATAAACTCTATGGGTTGTATTGATGTCAATTTCCTGTTTTGTTTCTGTACTATATTTATGCAAGGGGTCATCATGGGGGAGAGTGGGTGAAGGGTCCATGAGACCTTTATGTTTTTTTAATTTTGGCCTCTTTTATTGCCGGTCCTGCCGGCAGTCGAACAGAACCCGAAGAGAGCGGCAGCACGGCTAAGAAAGAAAGAAGGACAGAAAGAATGGGGCTAAAGGTTTAAAAAAATAATAATAAATAAATAAAAATTTAAAAAATAAAATAAATAAAAAATAAAAAAGTTTAAAAATTTTTTTAAAAAAGAAAGAATGGGATTGAGAGGGCCAGCAAAGAGGCAGACAACTCTGCAGGTTGCTGACAAGTTTATTGTATTTGCTCATACACTTTATACTTCTCAAAATCAGATAACACACAGCAAACAGTAGTGTATACGTGCTTCAGGTCCGGTTTGTCGGACCTTGCATCCTGTTATTTTCCATCTGGTATGTCGTTAACTAGGTCAACTAAAAGACTACACACATTTCTTCAGATTACATTAGTTCAGGGACGTACACCCCCTCAGGCCCTTTTCATCTGTTGCCCAAGGCTCCAGGTGTCCTTTTTCGATATTTTGGCTCTGTCTCCACAATACGTGGGGTGGCAGGACAGAGAGCTATGCTGTTATCAGCCCCTGTTCCCAGGGCAGCTCCCAGAGCTATGTTTCCTTAAAGGGAAATCCCTTGAAACAGGGCAGCTCCCCGCATTTTATTGTTTGTTGGTTGGTTTTTTATTATTATCATCCATCTTTATTCTTAGGCCTGTGTGGGCCTCCCATTGCAGTGACCTCCCTCGCTGCAGAGCATGAGACCTTCTTGTACATTTATTTGCAACTTTATGTGGATCTAATTATTTTTAAATGTTTTTTCTTTTTTTAAGATCCCATATTCCAAATTGAAGTTCTCTTGTAAGAAGTTGATTTGCTAATGTGTACCTAGTAAGAGCCCTGTTAGTGAGAGTCCTGCTGAGGTCAGGGACAGTGGGCAATTCATGATTCTGTGTAGTTTTACAGGCATATTTTCTAAACTACACTGAGGAACTCACTGTGGATCAGTAGAAGGCCCTGTTACCAAAATGATTGAGTGAAAGGTCGTGTTATTAAAACAGGAAAATACTCAGCTGAGGCCATCTCTGCCAGCCCATGAGGCCTTAAGTACAGACACACTGCTTGAAAAACAACTTATACAGAGTTATAAAAAACATACCATAATCTTTACATTATGATTTAATACAGCAGTTGCTAAATCATGTCCTATTCTTGGGACCCCATGAACTGTAGCCCATTAGGCTCCCCTGTTCATGGGATTTCCCATGGCAAGAATACTGGAGTGGCGACTTTGTCCTTCTCCAGGGGATCTTCCTGACCCAGGAATACGAAACTTCCTCTACCTACACTATAGGCAGATTCTTTACCGACTGAGCTAGGAGGGTATAAAGCCATGCAATTTGGTAGTAATGTCCATGTATCCTACTCTAGAATTGGTTACCATCCTCTCTTTCAGTCTCCCATTTAAAGTCAGGGCCCGAGGGGCAGAAGTCAGGCTACTTTTGTCTTCTAGAATTTGAGCCAATCAATCAAATGAAGCTTTGCACCCTGGGAAAGAGAGGACTGTGCCATCTAGAGTCTAAATTAAAGATATATACTCATAATAAGAAAAGAAAAAGACAAGTGAAATTTTAGAAGATTTAACGACAAAAAATCTAAGTTAAAAAAAAAAGAGAGAGAGAAAAAAACTTGACTCAAGGCATAGCTCCAGTCTTGCTATAAATGTCTTTGGGGAGGATGAGCCCCTTGCGGAATATTGGAAATGTACGAACAGTCCCAGCTCTAGGAAGAGAGTACTGATGTGCAAGTGGGCCTGATTCCTGGCAAGACTGACCTTCAGGAGAGGGAGGTAAGCAGCCAGAGCCGGAGCTGGAGCATCCCTGAACCACCCACACAGAAACCCCGTCACAGCTGGTCCAGGAGGCCCAAGGGGGTACCAAAGAATCGGACACTACTGAGCACAGCACAGTGCTAAATCCTAAAATGCTTTTTTAAGAAGTTGATTTGCTAATGTGTACCTAGTAAGAGCCCTGTTAGTGAGAGTCCTGCTGAGGTCAGGGACAGTGGGCAATTCATGATTCTGTGTAGTTTTACAGGCATATTTTCTAAACTACACTGAGGAACTCACTGTGGATCAGTAGAAGGCCCTGTTACCAAAATGATTGAGTGAAAGGTCGTGTTATTAAAACAGGAAAATACTCAGCTGAGGCCATCTCTGCCAGCCCATGAGGCCTTAAGTACAGACACACTGCTTGAAAAACAACTTATACAGAGTTATAAAAAACATACCATAATCTTTACATTATGATTTAATACAGCAGTTGCTAAATCATGTCCTATTCTTGGGACCCCATGAACTGTAGCCCATTAGGCTCCCCTGTTCATGGGATTTCCCATGGCAAGAATACTGGAGTGGCGACTTTGTCCTTCTCCAGGGGATCTTCCTGACCCAGGAATACGAAACTTCCTCTACCTACACTATAGGCAGATTCTTTACCGACTGAGCTAGGAGGGTATAAAGCCATGCAATTTGGTAGTAATGTCCATGTATCCTACTCTAGAATTGGTTACCATCCTCTCTTTCAGTCTCCCATTTAAAGTCAGGGCCCGAGGGGCAGAAGTCAGGCTACTTTTGTCTTCTAGAATTTGAGCCAATCAATCAAATGAAGCTTTGCACCCTGGGAAAGAGAGGACTGTGCCATCTAGAGTCTAAATTAAAGATATATACTCATAATAAGAAAAGAAAAAGACAAGTGAAATTTTAGAAGATTTAACGACAAAAAATCTAAGTTAAAAAAAAAAGAGAGAGAGAGAAAAAAACTTGACTCAAGGCATAGCTCCAGTCTTGCTATAAATGTCTTTGGGGAGGATGAGCCCCTTGCGGAATATTGGAAATGTACGAACAGTCCCAGCTCTAGGAAGAGAGTACTGATGTGCAAGTGGGCCTGATTCCTGGCAAGACTGACCTTCAGGAGAGGGAGGTAAGCAGCCAGAGCCGGAGCTGGAGCATCCCTGAACCACCCACACAGAAACCCCGTCACAGCTGGTCCAGGAGGCCCAAGGGGGTACCAAAGAATCGGACACTACTGAGCACAGCACAGTGCTAAATCCTAAAATGCTTTCCAAGAACATCTGGGGCTTCACTTGTATCTTAAACATTTAGAAAACTACTGTGACATATAATTTCAAGAAAATTCGTTGTCTTGATCATTTTTAAAAGTCAAAATCAAGAAGTCCATAATAAAGTTTTAAATTTTAGACATTAAAATATGAAAGCATAAGGAAAACAAACTATTTCTAACATCCTTATACTCTAGAGAATTGTCTAGAGAGTGTTTCACCCACTCTCTGTTTTTCATTTCACTTTACATTTAAAAGGCAATTTCAATTTCGTAATGTAAGAACTGTTAAGTGAAAATTGCCGAGTAAAGGAAAGCCCTACATCTAAAAGAGACTTTATGAACACTCTTGTCAGCTGACCCTTAAAGGGCCTGGAAATCTGCCTCAGTATCTGAAGTTTTCTTCTGTCTTCTCCTCTAATTAAGTTTGTTATTAGCTATGCACTGGTTTCCAGATGGATAATTAAGAAAAAGGGGGAAAAAAACACAATTCAAATCTGTATCTATAAGCACGATCACAAAGATAAAATTGTTCTTCAGTTTCCTGACTCTTTGCGGACCCCAGAGAAGCCTGCTAGGCTTCCCGGTCCTTCACTATCTCCCAGAGATTTCTCAAACTCTTGTCCATTGAAATGGCTACGCCATCCAACCATCTCATCCTGTCAACCCCCTTCTCTACTGATGAAAAAAAAAAAAAAATCAACAGAAAATCAAACTAGAAGTTAGTTCACCAAACAAAGATGGCTGTCTCTGAGTTTTGGGCTTGTGAGATTTTTTCTATCCATTTTTTCTTGGATTTACTGTTTTTAAAGAAGTGGGTTTTTAAATGGGAGTGGAGTTGGGGAACTTCGTACAGTGAGCAATCAAATTTGCTTCGTCAAGACCCAACACCTCCAGCTGGAACACCTTTTCAAGGATAGAAACATCAGGCAACAAAACTCTATGGAGAAAAAACTGTAAAGGAGGCTTCTGAGATTGTGGACAAAGACTCCGGACCCCCTACTGAGAAACCCGTCACAGCTGGTCCAGGAGGCCCAAGGGGGTACCAAAGAATCGGACACTACTGAGCACAGCACAGTGCTAAATCCTAAAATGCTTTCCAAGAACATCTGGGGCTTCACTTGTATCTTAAACATTTAGAAAACTACTGTGACATATAATTTCAAGAAAATTCGTTGTCTTGATCATTTTTAAAAGTCAAAATCAAGAAGTCCATAATAAAGTTTTAAATTTTAGACATTAAAATATGAAAGCATAAGGAAAACAAACTATTTCTAACATCCTTATACTCTAGAGAAATTGTCTAGAGAGTGTTTCACCCACTCTCTGTTTTTCATTTCACTTTACATTTAAAAGGCAATTTCAATTTCGTAATGTAAGAACTGTTAAGTGAAAATTGCCGAGTAAAGGAAAGCCCTACATCTAAAAGAGACTTTATGAACACTCTTGTCAGCTGACCCTTAAAGGGCCTGGAAATCTGCCTCAGTATCTGAAGTTTTCTTCTGTCTTCTCCTCTAATTAAGTTTGTTATTAGCTATGCACTGGTTTCCAGATGGATAATTAAGAAAAAGGGGGAAAAAAACACAATTCAAATCTGTATCTATAAGCACGATCACAAAGATAAAATTGTTCTTCAGTTTCCTGACTCTTTGCGGACCCCAGAGAAGCCTGCTAGGCTTCCCGGTCCTTCACTATCTCCCAGAGATTTCTCAAACTCTTGTCCATTGAAATGGCTACGCCATCCAACCATCTCATCCTGTCAACCCCCTTCTCTACTGATGAAAAAAAAAAAAAAATCAACAGAAAATCAAACTAGAAGTTAGTTCACCAAACAAAGATGGCTGTCTCTGAGTTTTGGGCTTGTGAGATTTTTTCTATCCATTTTTTCTTGGATTTACTGTTTTTAAAGAAGTGGGTTTTTTAAATGGGAGTGGAGTTGGGGAACTTCGTACAGTGAGCAATCAAATTTGCTTCGTCAAGACCCAACACCTCCAGCTGGAACACCTTTTTCAAGGATAGAAACATCAGGCAACAAAACTCTATGGAGAAAAAAAAAACTGTAAGGAGGAGGCTTCTGAGATTGTGGCCACATAATCGCTAATGAGCCAGTGTTACTGCCAAAAAGGTTATGGGTTAAACAAAAAAGAATTGGGGGAAGAAGTGCAGGGTTTCCCTCTCTTTTATTTAATTTGCAAAAACAACACAAGATCACAGTTAAAAATAATAATAAAAAAACAAATGATAGTACAGACTTCCCCTGCGTCCAAGTCCACTCCCCAAAAGTAAACTGCCCCGAGCGACTTGAGTGTCCAAATTGTGTGCTTCTAAGCTAGGAATTATCCTTTGTCCGAGATGCGCGGAGTTCAGATTCCACACCGGTGACGCTGGCTGGCCAATCTAATTCTGCTGGTTGGGGTGTGTTTCTTATCTGACCTGTAGAGTCACCGGAACACTTAGAAGTCTGAGAGCGTTGACTAAATTGAAAAATAACACCAAAACGGTATTTATGCGTAGGGTAGCGTGGCCGAGCGGTCTAAGGCGCTGGATTAAGGCTCCAGTCTCTTTGGGGGCGTGGGTTCGAATCCCACCGCTGCCAGCTCTTTATTTACTTTTCTCTCTCCCCACCCCGCATTCTTTACAAAAAGGATTATTATATATATTGGACACTCGACCGCGACCTTTACTCGTAATTTGCGACTGCATTTGCCATCGTGCAGCGAAATACAGCTCAGTGAAGGCAAACTCCAAAACCGTGAAGTGGGATGATTTACCAAACCTGAAAATCAAGAGGTGTAGAGGACAATTCCACTTTTGAAAAACTGTTCGTTTCTGTAACCACGTACACCTTTTGCGACTTTGCAATACACTTCAAAAATCAACAGAAAATAAACTAGAAGTTAGTTCACCAAACAAAGATGGCTGTCTCTGAGTTTTGGGCTTGTGAGATTTTTTCTATCCATTTTTTCTTGGATTTACTGTTTTTAAAGAAGTGGGTTTTTTAAATGGGAGTGGAGTTGGGGAACTTCGTACAGTGAGCAATCAAATTTGCTTCGTCAAGACCCAACACCTCCAGCTGGAACACCTTTTTCAAGGATAGAAACATCAGGCAACAAAACTCTATGGAGAAAAAAAAAACTGTAAGGAGGAGGCTTCTGAGATTGTGGCCACATAATCGCTAATGAGCCAGTGTTACTGCCAAAAAGGTTATGGGTTAAACAAAAAAGAATTGGGGGAAGAAGTGCAGGGTTTCCCTCTCTTTTATTTAATTTGCAAAAACAACACAAGATCACAGTTAAAAATAATAATAAAAAAACAAATGATAGTACAGACTTCCCCTGCGTCCAAGTCCACTCCCCAAAAGTAAACTGCCCCGAGCGACTTGAGTGTCCAAATTGTGTGCTTCTAAGCTAGGAATTATCCTTTGTCCGAGATGCGCGGAGTTCAGATTCCACACCGGTGACGCTGGCTGGCCAATCTAATTCTGCTGGTTGGGGTGTGTTTCTTATCTGACCTGTAGAGTCACCGGAACACTTAGAAGTCTGAGAGCGTTGACTAAATTGAAAAATAACACCAAAACGGTATTTATGCGTAGGGTAGCGTGGCCGAGCGGTCTAAGGCGCTGGATTAAGGCTCCAGTCTCTTTGGGGGCGTGGGTTCGAATCCCACCGCTGCCAGCTCTTTATTTACTTTTCTCTCTCCCCA
>JAIOJX010000029.1:20566526-20692074 GCA_022376925.1 Tragulus kanchil
CGATCACGATAGTTGCTTGCCCTCTAAATAGTCCTCTGGGCTATTTAGTAGCAAAAAGCAGTGATCCTAACTGTCTGCTTTACAAATTCACGAAAATCCACTGAGCTGACCCAAAAGTTTATTTTGCGCCACCAGGAAGAAATTCCCGACACAGATGCCTGTTACAAAATAGCGTGGGAGACAAACGGTGGTTAACCTACGCCGAGAGGAAAAGGGCTATTTTTCCCATTGCCATTTCCCGGGATCTTGCCCTGTACTGACGTCTCCACCCACGGCTCCCTGTCACGGACTCCTCCTTGGAGACTAGGACGCGAAGGCACCCCACCTCCACCTGCTGAGGTCGTCCTTGCTCCAGCGCGCACTCGGCGTTCGGTGGGCTCTCCTCGGCTGACCGCCGCCGCAGTGAGTCCTTGGGACCCCGGTTACTACTGCCTCCGTGTTGTAAGCACTCGCTTCTCTTCTCTATGGAATTACAGAAAAGTACAAAAAAAAAAAAGTCCACATTCTCATTCGTGACATCTGGACCTAAAGACTATAAATTCATCACATTTACTTCCAGTCATTTAAAAAAGAAAGAAAGAATAAAAGTTAATTTTCCTTTCAACAAACAATCCAAAAAATACTATAATCCGTGCTGTCTGATTTATTAATGCTGTTAATGGAAATCAAATGCACAAAATAAGCCTAAATCCTCAGTGAACAATGGGGGACCCTGCCGTTGGCCTTGCCGGGCAGGACCCATCTGGGGATCCTTGCAGAAGCAGAGACCTGACTGTGCCTCCATCCGAAACCGCCGGAGCCCTCTCTCCAGCAGACGGGGACCCTCAGAAAAGCCCTGAGTGAGTCGCCAGCTCACGTCGAGGTCTAGCTTAATCTGCGTTGGAAAAAAGAACCTGGGCCGCGGACACCAGAGGAGAGAACACTGGTCGCGGGAACCTGGGGAGGCGCCCAGAATGGGTGAATGAGGTGGGTGGGGTGCCTGGCAGAGGAGGGACCCGCTTCCCTCGGTCACACAAGGCAGCACTATGCAAAGAATCAGGCTTCGCATCAGGACCCGAATGGACCTGCCCCGCACGGGCACGCTGCGGCATGGGAGCGCCCCGATTTCCCGGGGTTCTTCAACCCCCATGTGACCACCGTACCGGAAGGCCACCCCACTGAAAAACCCAGGTGGCGGGCACCAATGGCAGGCCAGCGGGGTCTTCAACACAGGCCCACTCTCGACTAAAAGGATAGATTCCGAGAGTGCGGAGGTGGGCGTGGGGCGTTCACAGGTGTTCCCCAAGCGAGGAAGAAGAAAGAATTAGAGAACAGGGCAAAGCCCCTGGCCCGATTGGAGGGACGGGAGAGGAACGAAAAGAATCGCCAAGAACTCGCCGAGAGGGCATTCAGAAGGAAGCGAGAGATGCGTCTCGAATTAGAAGGCTCACGGAGCCAGCGGAATCTGTGATCGCATGAACCAGGAAGCAATGGGTCCGTTTCTTCCAGAGAAGAGGCTACGGGACTGAGAGAGCGATATGTGGCTGCCAGTTGAGGGGCAGAAGCAAGCAGCTCTGCTTAACGTCTGGCCTTTTCAGAATAGTGGAAATTCGTGTTGGGAAGTGCATTTTTGTCCTTCTCCAGAGAGTGGGATACAAAAATAAAATCTCGAGTAGGCCCCAGCGAGATTTGAACTCGCGACCCCTGGTTTACAAGACCAGTGCTCTAACCCCTGAGCTATGGAGCCAACTGCGACTGTGCGGTCTGCGCACGAATACTTAATATGTCTAAGATCACTGCGCAGCCGCAGACAATCTTAAGGCAAGAACTCAGCAACGGAAGCCAGGGCCCACGCCCCTCGACTAGAAACTGCCTCGTCCGGCTGTCACAGCTTCCGCTGAGGCTTCAGTGTTGGTACTGCGGACCGAATCGCAAAACCTGGAAGAAAGCACAGCGGAGAGAGGGCGGGACTGATGCGCGGGGCAGGCGGGGCCGGGCCCCACACGGGTGGGCGGGAGCTGGGAGGGATCGGGTGAGAGCCGGGCGCACAGTGGAAGGGGCGGGGCCACCAGGGGGCGGGGCCACCAGGGGCGGAATTGTTAAGGATCCCCCGGCCTTGGGCGCCGCTCGCGGGTCAGCGGCGAAGACTTGAGAGAGATCTGCTGCTGACTGTGCAGAAGAATAGGGTTCGAACACCGAGGCTCTGAGGGGGTGGCTAGAGGAATGGTGTCACTATGTTTGTCCTGAGAGGAATCCAGGTCTGGGCTGGTAGAAGAGATGATCTAGAGGGAGAGACTGGTAGAGAATGGTGGGAAGTGTGTTAAGGACTGCATCGGGACTGGAGACCCCCGAATCCCGACCGTAACTTAAGGCACATTAGCAAAGGCAAAGGCCTCACGGGGCGAAGGGCAAAGGTTGAATGCCCAGATGAGGAATAGGAACCCTAGATGGGAAATGGTCACAAGGTGCGTCTGTAGTTGGTGGAACTTGGTCTGATGGCCCAACCTGCCCTTTGGTGCCTTCAAGGCCAAGATGACTTTGATCCCTAGGTAGCCAGGCCAGAACAAGTTTCCTAGATGCTTTCACGTCTGGATGCTGAGGAGCAGTGGGAGGGTCTGGTGTCAAGGATGTGGATTCTCATATCTCAGTAGCTCACAAGGATCTAGGACCAATGAACGGGTCATGTCAGAAGGAACCCAGTTATGTCAGCTACAGCTCTCAGAGGCCCAGACATCTCAGAGATCTTAGGATGGTAAAGGATGGATAAGGAAAGTGCACACACAGGCATATGCTCACAGGCATTAATTGTGACCTCCTAAGTCACTGCACCACCCTGACAACCAAGAGAGAACATCTCTCTTACCAACCACATGTAACTGCTATGTAACTGCTGTTACATCTGTTCAGATAGGTATATATCTTCCTAGAGCTTCTACAAACTCAGATAGTTACATTCACAAGCATAAAAGCTGACCATATACACAGACAGCCAGTTCTACTGTGCCTAGTGAAGGCTGGACTCTTAAATGGTCCTGTCCCCGGCCCATAGGTCACTGGATTCTGATTGCCTGGTGTTATGTCCCCTACGTGCAGTGCTTAGTTGCCCAGTCGTGTATGACTTCTTGCAGCCCCATGGGCTGTATCCCGCCAGGCTCCTTTATCCATGAGATTCTCCAGGCAAGAATACTGGAGTTGGTTGCGAGCCCTCCCCCAGGGGATCTTCCCAACCCAGGAATCGAACTCAGGTCTCCTGCATTTGTAGGCAGATTCTTTACCATCTGAGGCACCAGGGAAGCCCTAAACCCTACATACATGCTCATAATGCCCTTTATAAAATCCACATGGCCCTGCATCCCATTCCTGAGATACAAGATACATACACACATACAGATGTTCCTCACACACGTAAACAAACATGCTCACCTGGTCTGGCAGAAACTTTGCTCATAACTGCTCTTGCATTCAGACTGGGGCAGTTAAGAATTAGCCACGGCACCACAGAAATAAACTCACAGTCTGTATTTCCACCAACCCTCCCATCCCTTTCCAGGAGTACACTGAGCAGGGAACAGCCCACCTCCACTCTCCCAGAAACCCAGCCATACAGAAGCTGGGGAACAAGGGAATAACCACCACCAGAGTACAGACTGAGCAGACCTTGAAACCAGGGGCTTCTGCCATTGGCATACATTTGAGAAGCTCCAGGAAGTATCTGTTAGGGGTATGTCTGTGCCCAGTACATTTCCACGCTGGTGTTAGTTGCTTCCAATGAACGGGTCATGTCAGAAGGAACCCAGTTATGTCAGCTACAGCTCTCAGAGGCCCAGACATCTCAGAGATCTTAGGATGGTAAAGGATGGATAAGGAAAGTGCACACACAGGCATATGCTCACAGGCATTAATTGTGACCTCCTAAGTCACTGCACCACCCTGACAACCAAGAGAGAACATCTCTCTTACCAACCACATGTAACTGCTATGTAACTGCTGTTACATCTGTTCAGATAGGTATATATCTTCCTAGAGCTTCTACAAACTCAGATAGTTACATTCACAAGCATAAAAGCTGACCATATACACAGACAGCCAGTTCTACTGTGCCTAGTGAAGGCTGGACTCTTAAATGGTCCTGTCCCCGGCCCATAGGTCACTGGATTCTGATTGCCTGGTGTTATGTCCCCTACGTGCAGTGCTTAGTTGCCCAGTCGTGTATGACTTCTTGCAGCCCCATGGGCTGTATCCCGCCAGGCTCCTTTATCCATGAGATTCTCCAGGCAAGAATACTGGAGTTGGTTGCGAGCCCTCCCCCAGGGGATCTTCCCAACCCAGGAATCGAACTCAGGTCTCCTGCATTTGTAGGCAGATTCTTTACCATCTGAGGCACCAGGGAAGCCCTAAACCCTACATACATGCTCATAATGCCCTTTATAAAATCCACATGGCCCTGCATCCCATTCCTGAGATACAAGATACATACACACATACAGATGTTCCTCACACACGTAAACAAACATGCTCACCTGGTCTGGCAGAAACTTTGCTCATAACTGCTCTTGCATTCAGACTGGGGCAGTTAAGAATTAGCCACGGCACCACAGAAATAAACTCACAGTCTGTATTTCCACCAACCCTCCCATCCCTTTCCAGGAGTACACTGAGCAGGGAACAGCCCACCTCCACTCTCCCAGAAACCCAGCCATACAGAAGCTGGGGAACAAGGGAATAACCACCACCAGAGTACAGACTGAGCAGACCTTGAAACCAGGGGCTTCTGCCATTGGCATACATTTGAGAAGCTCCAGGAAGTATCTGTTAGGGGTATGTCTGTGCCCAGTACATTTCCACGCTGGTGTTAGTTGCTTCTGTAAAATTATACGTGCTGCCTTGAGTTTCAAAATTCCATCATCTTTGGTCTCCTTTCCCAAGGGAGACTGTACTTTGGCACTTGGAAAGGGTTTAGGCAAACGTGAGAACATGGGACTGTCGTTGTGGCCAAGGACGTAAGTACTCTCTGTCCACCAGGCTAAGCCATGTTGAATGGCAGCAATGCCCACCCAATGTGCTCTTGTCCTGGGTGTTTCTCTTGTGTCCAGATCAAGGGTCTCCTTCCAGTTCTGGCCCAGACTCCCCTCTGAGCTGGGAGTACAGTGCTCCTTCCTGAGTAGAGGACTTTCTCAGGCCAGCTAGATGCAGGCCTCTGAAGGCAGAGCTGGCAGCTGACAAGAAGGCAAAGCAGACGGGATCATGAACCCCGGCGATCTGGCAGGAGCCTGCCCTCTTGCAACTGGGGAGTGCACACCAGCAGAGTTAGGTTCCATGGAACTAGAGGCCCTCCTGCGTTGGGACAGCGATAGGAAGCACCTCTGGTGGAGAAGGGCTCCTCTCCTCATCCACCCGCAACTCCTTAAAGCTCAGGCCAAATCCTCAGGCAAACAACAGGAAGGAGACAGGTAGGAGAGTGCAAGGCATGCCTTCCCCTGCTCAGTTGATCTCAGAGCGCTTTCCCCCAACAGCCCAATCTCCTGTCTTTGATGTTGTGGTCTGCAAAAGCCCCTCTAAGGCAGCCTGGGGCAAGAGCCAGGAAGACAGATCCAAAGTGACCAGGAGGTTCCATCCAAGGGCAACATCCCTTTCCAGGGCAGCTAGGACCAGGAGGCGTTCACCCTTGACTGGATTCCTCCCTTACGCAGGGCGCAGGCTGGGCAATGCCTCTCAAGGCCAGATTCGCAAGTAGGTGCCGGTGGAGCAGACGGAGAAAAGAGGGAACACTCGCTCTTGGAAATTGACGCGGAAGGTGTAGATGTGGCGCATGTCCTCCACAGCATAGAAGGACACGGCCCCCACCTCCAGGTCCAGGGCGACCCGCACGCGGGACAGCTGCCCGCAGCTGAGCGGCGTCCGTTCCGGGCTGGTCACCGCCCAGTACTGCCCGTTGTTGAGCTGCAGCGCCCAGACGCCCTCCTCGGGGGTGAAGGGCGTGAGGCCCTTGCGGCGCACGCTCTCCCGGGCCACGCCGAAGGCCCAGCCGTCCTTGGAGCCCACTTCCACCTCCCAGTGGTGCCTCCCCGAGGAGAAACCGCAGGAAGCCAGAACTCGTGTGTTGGTGTCGAAGCGGCGCGGGTGGCTGGGCAGGTCCTGGGCCCTCTGTCCGAGGCGTACGCTCTTCAGATCCAGAGAGAGGATGAGGCGGGGGTTGGCCGTGTCGGGGTCCAAGGTCAGCTCCACTGCGGGAGGCGGTGGGGAAGAGGGGAGACAGGAAGAGAACGTCCCACGCATGCTCCTTGCTCCTTGCATGGCTCCTCTCGCCCCCCTCAATAACTACGTGTTGAAATCACATAAGTGCAATTTATGGACTTGATTTGGATCTCAATTCTTCCAAATCGACAAATCCAATTTAAAAGACTTATCGTTTACGGAAAAGTTTTGCCTTTGGTATGGTATTGCCTTCGTGACGCTATGTAAAATTTAATTAAATGTGATTAATCAATTTTACTTAAAAACATATGTGTATGATTAAACTGAAGTTTATATAGCAAAAAGACAATTGGGGAATTTTGGACACTTAGATACTGGGAAAAAACCCTTAATGTTTTAGTTATGAAGGTGGTTTTCTGTTTATGGCTTTTTAAAGTACATCTCTTTAGAGAGGGTCACAGATATTTATGAGAGTTATTTGTGATTTGCTTCAAAATAATCCAGTGAGAAGAAGTAGGCAGGGGTGTGTAAGAAAAACACTAGCCACAAGTTGATAACTGCTAAAAGTATATGATGCGTTCATAATACTTGTGTTCTTCTCTCTACTTCAGTGTGTGTTTGAAACTTTCCATAATACAAAGTTAAGATCTGTGCACTTGCTGTAAGTACTACTATGTTCCAGGTCTGTTCTAGGCCCTGAGAATCCCACAGTGGAAGATGCCTGCCCTCCTTCAGCTTCCTTTCTAGGGGGAGAAGGAGGAGAGACAATAAACGATAGATCAGGAGAGCAGGCTGCAATTTCGACTAGAGAGGCCAGGGAAATGGAAATGTGAAAATGTGCATGTGAGTGCAGATGTCGAGGAGACGAGGAAGTCAGTTAGGTGGCCGTCTGGGGAAGGGCGGTCCAGGCCCTGGCATAGGTAGTACAGAGCAAAGGCCCTGAGGGAGTGGCGTGCCTGGTGCACTCCAAGAGCAGCAACGGGGTATGCAGCTGCATGGAGTGAACCAGGACAAGAGTGTGCAGTGAGACCGGATTCCATAGGGCCTGGAAGACCATCGCAAGGACTCCAGCCCTTACTGAGGGAGAGGGAGGGCCAGGGTCGTCACGGGGTTCTGAGAAGAGGAGGAAGGCATGGTCCTCCTCGGTTTAGATTCTTCCTGGCTAAGATATGACCTAGCTTAGTCATCAGCATCAGGAATATGTGCCTTCCCCTCCTCCCTTTCCTTTCCCCTTGGGGTTAGATCCCACTCACCCCGGAACTCTGCAGGAGTCATAACCACAGCCCTTCCTGTCTTCAGTCTGACCCCTAATTCAGCACCCAACCCCTGTCCCCAGAAGAGGTCTCCCTCTGTCTGGGAGTGGGGACAGGCGTGTCCAGGTGACTGACAAGGATTCCCAGATCTAAGCACCCCACGGTGCAGGGCACTCATGCTCTGGAATGACCCATAGCTTATAGGCCAGTGAGCCCAACTGTGTTCTGAAGGAATGAGAATTATGAAAATGAGGAAGGACGGACAGCTGAGGCTTTTTAAAGTACATCTCTTTAGAGAGGGTCACAGATATTTATGAGAGTTATTTGTGATTTGCTTCAAAATAATCCAGTGAGAAGAAGTAGGCAGGGTGTGTAAGAAAAACACTAGCCACAAGTTGATAACTGCTAAAAGTATATGATGCGTTCATAATACTTGTGTTCTTCTCTCTACTTCAGTGTGTGTTTGAAACTTTCCATAATACAAAGTTAAGATCTGTGCACTTGCTGTAAGTACTACTATGTTCCAGGTCTGTTCTAGGCCCTGAGAATCCCACAGTGGAAGATGCCTGCCCTCCTTCAGCTTCCTTTCTAGGGGGAGAAGGAGGAGAGACAATAAACGATAGATCAGGAGAGCAGGCTGCAATTTCGACTAGAGAGGCCAGGGAAATGGAAATGTGAAAATGTGCATGTGAGTGCAGATGTCGAGGAGACGAGGAAGTCAGTTAGGTGGCCGTCTGGGGAAGGGCGGTCCAGGCCCTGGCATAGGTAGTACAGAGCAAAGGCCCTGAGGGAGTGGCGTGCCTGGTGCACTCCAAGAGCAGCAAGGGGGTATGCAGCTGCATGGAGTGAACCAGGACAAGAGTGTGCAGTGAGACCGGATTCCATAGGGCCTGGAAGACCATCGCAAGGACTCCAGCCCTTACTGAGGGAGAGGGAGGGCCAGGGTCGTCACGGGGTTCTGAGAAGAGGAGGAAGGCATGGTCCTCCTCGGTTTAGATTCTTCCTGGCTAAGATATGACCTAGCTTAGTCATCAGCATCAGGAATATGTGCCTTCCCCTCCTCCCTTTCCTTTCCCCTTGGGGTTAGATCCCACTCACCCCGGAACTCTGCAGGAGTCATAACCACAGCCCTTCCTGTCTTCAGTCTGACCCCTAATTCAGCACCCAACCCCTGTCCCCAGAAGAGGTCTCCCTCTGTCTGGGAGTGGGGACAGGCGTGTCCAGGTGACTGACAAGGATTCCCAGATCTAAGCACCCCACGGTGCAGGGCACTCATGCTCTGGAATGACCCATAGCTTATAGGCCAGTGAGCCCAACTGTGTTCTGAAGGAATGAGAATTATGAAAATGAGGAAGGACGGACAGCTGATGGCAGAGTTGCTGAGGTGGATAGGGAGAAGGAAGCCAACCATGCACAGAGCACAGAGAGGGACAGTCACTGGATCTCTGTACGGCCAGATGACAGGCGCTCCCTGTCACAGCAACCATCGTACCTTTTTCCTCTTTCTCTAGCTCTTCCCGAAGATCCTCTGAAGAGAAGAAACAGAGCAGGCTGTGCGTGAATGACCATGGAAAATTTCTATCTGGCAAGGACAGCGACGTGACCTGTTGACATTTATAACCCCACTGGCTCACTCACTCCCCAGATAATCTAGAGTTGATGGGCAGGTGCAGGGCCAAGCACAGGGTTGGAGAGGGGACTGTGGTCTAGCTCCGCCTCCCACTTCCCCCTCTTTTTTTTTGCTTGGAGCCGTTCTGAGCTGAACTCTCTCTCCTCATCCTTCTCTCTGCCCCTAACTACTCTCTACTCCATCCGTCTCTGGAGGAAGCTTCAAGTCCTGGGATAGGGGTAGAGATCTAAACAAATTAGCCACTCCTGCCTCCTGGCCCTGATCTGGCCTTGACATACCCTTCCTCCTGTTTCATCAAACAGCTTCTGGAAACACACATCCTCAGGATCCCACATCCCCACCACCAGGACTCGGACCCAGACCCAGGTCCCTACCTTTGAACTTCTTGAGCAGTCCCTTTAAGACAAAGGTCTTGAGGGAAACATTCCAGACTTTACTCTTCATCTCAGAAGAGACTGTGGTTGGCTTAGGGGCAGGCACATTGCTGCACCTGTGGGACAAGGACCCTAAATAAGGCCCACAAACCCCATTCCGTGCCTTCTCCTCCCTTTCCCCTTGGGGTTAGATCCCACTCACCCCGGAACTCTGCAGGAGTCATAACCACAGCCCTTCCTGTCTTCAGTCTGACCCTAATTCAGCACCCAACCCCTGTCCCCAGAAGAGGTCTCCTCTGTCTGGGAGTGGGGACAGGCGTGTCCAGGTGACTGACAAGGATTCCCAGATCTAAGCACCCCACGGTGCAGGGCACTCATGCTCTGGAATGACCCATAGCTTATAGGCCAGTGAGCCCAACTGTGTTCTGAAGGAATGAGAATTATGAAAATGAGGAAGGACGGACAGCTGATGGCAGAGTTGCTGAGGTGGATAGGGAGAAGGAAGCCAACCATGCACAGAGCACAGAGAGGGACAGTCACTGGATCTCTGTACGGCCAGATGACAGGCGCTCCCTGTCACAGCAACCATCGTACCTTTTTCCTCTTTCTCTAGCTCTTCCCGAAGATCCTCTGAAGAGAAGAAACAGAGCAGGCTGTGCGTGAATGACCATGGAAAATTTCTATCTGGCAAGGACAGCGACGTGACCTGTTGACATTTATAACCCCACTGGCTCACTCACTCCCCAGATAATCTAGAGTTGATGGGCAGGTGCAGGGCCAAGCACAGGGTTGGAGAGGGGACTGTGGTCTAGCTCCGCCTCCCACTTCCCCCTCTTTTTTTTTGCTTGGAGCCGTTCTGAGCTGAACTCTCTCTCCTCATCCTTCTCTCTGCCCCTAACTACTCTCTACTCCATCCGTCTCTGGAGGAAGCTTCAAGTCCTGGGATAGGGGTAGAGATCTAAACAAATTAGCCACTCCTGCCTCCTGGCCCTGATCTGGCCTTGACATACCCTTCCTCCTGTTTCATCAAACAGCTTCTGGAAACACACATCCTCAGGATCCCACATCCCCACCACCAGGACTCGGACCCAGACCCAGGTCCCTACCTTTGAACTTCTTGAGCAGTCCCTTTAAGACAAAGGTCTTGAGGGAAACATTCCAGACTTTACTCTTCATCTCAGAAGAGACTGTGGTTGGCTTAGGGGCAGGCACATTGCTGCACCTGTGGGACAAGGACCCTAAATAAGGCCCACAAACCCCATTCCCCTCCCACTGGGCCTGACAGTTAGGATGTAAGGTTTTCTAGGTGGGGAGAGGTGAAAAGAAGAGCCTGACTCTGTGCCGAATACCCATGGCCAGGCAGCAGATGTTTGCCTCAGAAGGTACCCAGGTAAGGCACTTGGAGGTCAGGAGGTGAGAGGTCAGGGTGGGGAATGATGAGAGGAAGCTCAGAGGAAGAGAAGAGCCAGCTGAGAGACGCCCAAGGTATTGTTAGGTCCACTCACCTGCTTAGTGTGTTTTTGAATTCCTGGAGAGACAGATGAGAAAAAGCCAAATCAGCATTCACCTCTGAGAAAAATAAAACTGGCCCCTTGCCCTGCTTCCATAGCAATAAGCACTATGGAGATGTATCACACTCCCCCACATACATCCCAGATGGCCACAACTTCCTGATATGCAGGCGACTGGGTGTCTTATCAACAAGGTTGACCCCTCAACCCTGCCCACACCTCTGCAAATACTCCCATCGTTTCAGAATCATCACTGGAGACAAATGCCAGCCTCGGATTTTAACATCACTCAAGACAAGTGACAGCTCCTATCCAACAACTGGTCACTCAGATCAGTGCTGTTTTTTCCCCATGTATTCTTATTTTTCTTCTTTTTTATTTTTTAAATTGTGTAAGTATGAAAACACATTTTCAGGCGACTTGGAAAATACAGAACAAAATTACATACAGTTTCACAGTTTCACTATATCCCAATTATTTTTAAGTGGTAAATTAAGATTTTTAGTTGGAGTTCCAATAGCTGACTCTTGAAAATTAGTAAAATGAATAGACAGAAAAGTAGAAGGATATGATAAATCTGAAAAGCTCTGTGAACCAATCCAACATAATAAGAGTTACACAATTTTCACCCAATAGGATACAAATTCTATTCAAGTTTCCATAGACTATAAACCAAAAGACATTGGAACATATCCAGGGACATAAAGTGTTAGTCGCTCAGTGGGATCCATAAGATGAACTGCAAAAATTTATAGACCAGTGTCTTTTAAAGGATCATTCTTTCTTTCTTTTTTTGGCTGCATGATTTGTTCCCCGAATTGTGTCCTAACCACTGGACCACCAGTGAACTCCCTTAAATAACCACTCTTGACCCATTTGTGACTTGTGAAGTTTAATTAGTGAATCGTGACTACTTATTCTAGAAAGACATAGAAAACGTCAGAGTGCACTTCATATAGTACAGGTGTTATTCTCTGAGACTTTTGTCACACATACATATACAATAGAATGCATTTTAAGATATATTATTGTGGATCATGGTCAGGAAACGTTCTAATCATATCCCTTTTGACCACTAACCCCAGGAAAATCAGGACTTCTCTCTCTAGTCCCCTTTGGCTCCAGATTGTGCGATTCTACTAAATGTATAAGATCTAATTCTGTTCTTGCTGCTCTTTCCTTATTTGAAAAGTGGGAGGGATCAATTCAAGCCACCTACTTTAAAATTAATGACTCATACCCCTGGCCAAGCCAGACTCACCTGGAGAAAGTCAAGATCGGGCTTGCTAGCTGTCTCCTGGATCTGACTGCTGAGCTTGGAGAGCTGGGCAATCTCATCTCCAAGCTGAGCCAGGTTCTCATTCTGCTTCTGTGTCACCTCCCGGGACAGCTCCTCCAGGCGGCCCAGGAGCCGGCCCTCCTGCTCCACCAGGAAGGCCCGCAGAGCCTGGAACTCTGCCCCCACCTTCTCTTGCTCAGCGGCCATCTGCTTCTGTGCCAGGAGGAGTGACGTTGAAGAAGGCAAGAGATGTGGGCGTGGAGACACAGCCTTTGGACGGGAGCCTCTGAGCCATCCCACAGGACAGGGCTCCATCTCCCTCCGTGCTCAGGGGCCAGAGACTCATGACACATACCACAGTGTGCACGCTCTAGTTTAACTATCACAGCTCCACGCACACAGCAGCCACAACACGTGCTTTCCCTTCCCTGTCACAGTTGTGCCCATGTGTCGTTTTAGAGTTGGGCTCTCCCACTAACCTAGGACAACTTGAACTCACCCCAGAACCACGCACTTGCAGTTTCCTCATTCGAAAAGTGCAAGGGATAAATTAGGATACAAATTCTATTCAAGTTTCCATAGACTATAAACTAGAAGACACTGGCAAATATCCAGGGACATAAAGTGTTAGTCGCTCAGTGGGATCCATAAGATGAACTGCAAAATTTATAGACCAGTGTCTTTTAAAGGATCATTCTTTCTTTCTTTTTTTGGCTGCATGATTTGTTCCCCGAATTGTGTCCTAACCACTGGACCACCAGTGAACTCCCTTAAATAACCACTCTTGACCCATTTGTGACTTGTGAAGTTTAATTAGTGAATCGTGACTACTTATTCTAGAAAGACATAGAAAACGTCAGAGTGCACTTCATATAGTACAGGTGTTATTCTCTGAGACTTTTGTCACACATACATATACAATAGAATGCATTTTAAGATATATTATTGTGGATCATGGTCAGGAAACGTTCTAATCATATCCCTTTGACCACTAACCCCAGGAAAATCAGGACTTCTCTCTCTAGTCCCCTTTGGCTCCAGATTGTGCGATTCTACTAAATGTATAAGATCTAATTCTGTTCTTGCTGCTCTTTCCTTATTTGAAAAGTGGGAGGGATCAATTCAAGCCACCTACTTTAAAATTAATGACTCATACCCCTGGCCAAGCCAGACTCACCTGGAGAAAGTCAAGATCGGGCTTGCTAGCTGTCTCCTGGATCTGACTGCTGAGCTTGGAGAGCTGGGCAATCTCATCTCCAAGCTGAGCCAGGTTCTCATTCTGCTTCTGTGTCACCTCCCGGGACAGCTCCTCCAGGCGGCCCAGGAGCCGGCCCTCCTGCTCCACCAGGAAGGCCCGCAGAGCCTGGAACTCTGCCCCCACCTTCTCTTGCTCAGCGGCCATCTGCTTCTGTGCCAGGAGGAGTGACGTTGAAGAAGGCAAGAGATGTGGGCGTGGAGACACAGCCTTTGGACGGGAGCCTCTGAGCCATCCCACAGGACAGGGCTCCATCTCCCTCCGTGCTCAGGGGCCAGAGACTCATGACACATACCACAGTGTGCACGCTCTAGTTTAACTATCACAGCTCCACGCACACAGCAGCCACAACACGTGCTTTCCCTTCCCTGTCACAGTTGTGCCCATGTGTCGTTTTAGAGTTGGGCTCTCCCACTAACCTAGGACAACTTCGAACTCACCCCAGAACCACGCACACTTGCAGTTTCCTCATTCGAAAAGTGCAAGGGATAAATTAGTCCCTTCTGTAGTCCCTGTAAGGATTAAGCTGAGGTCCCCAAACACATTTATTTTGTGTTAAAAAACAAGACAACAAGCTCCAGGGCTTCCCTGGTGGTCCAGTGGGTAAGGACATCACCTTGCAGTGCCAGACAACAAACTCCAAATGGAGTCACTTACGCTACGACCCACATCACCAAACCGAGACCTAATTATAGTTTCAGCTTTCCCAGAAATACTGTCTTAAACTGTCTTCTAAGGAATGGCCTGATCAGTGTTTGTTTAGTGTTTGTTTATCTGTCTCATAAACCCCTACATCCCCTACAGGGAAAGAAACTTTGCAATAGTCAACCCACTTTTCCAAATGTATGATCATTATTCAGCTGAAATTAGAGTATCCAAACACTTTACGGTTTCCAGTTACTAGAGGGGCAAAGTTGGAAAACACTAAAGTTATAGAGTTGGACCTTTGATAGAACACAGTGAGCTCTCAAACATAATGCTGTATAATGCTTCTCACTTCTGTTTAGTTCAACATTTTCAGTAATGATTTAATATATGATTTATAAGGCAACTTTAAGGTGTAGTTTTGAAGCAAGACCTTTGTGGAGTTGGGGGTGCTGGTGAAAATTCGTTTTAAGACCTAGAAATGGGGCTTCCTTGGTGGTCCAGTGAGTACAGAGTCAGCCTTGCAGTGCAAGGACCACCGGTTCAATACTTGACCCAGGAAGATTCCACGTGCTGCCGTGGCTGGACAGTGTGTCCAATGACGAGCCAGCACTCTGGGCGCATGTGCTCTGCAGTGAGAGAGGCCACTGCAATGGGAGGCCCACATAGACCAAAGAATAAAGATGGAAAATAAATAAATAAACCAATAAAAGAGGCTAAAATTAAAAAAAAAAAAAGACCTAGAAACTTAAAGCAAATCAGCAATGACACTGGCTGTCAGATAAACAAGCCAACACAGTACTCTAGATCACTGTTAGGCTGTGAGGATGAAGCACGATATGGAGAGACAATGGCAGGTCTCACATGTAAAGAAGCACATCCACTGTATTAAAAACGTGTATTAGGGTAAGGAGTTCACAATGCAGGAGACACGGGTTTGATCCCTGATCTGAGAGGATCCCACATGCGGCGGAGCAACTAAGCCTGTGAACTACAACGATGGAGCCTGTGTTCTAGAGCCTCAGACCACAACTACTGAGCCCACATGCCACAACTACTGAAGCCTGTGTGCCCTAGAGCCCAAGTTCCACAACAAAAGAAGTCACCACAACAAAAAGTTTGCTCATCTCAACTGGAGAGTAGCCCCCACTCCCTGCAACTAAAGAAGAGCCTGTGGCAGCAGTGAAAATCCAGAATAGCCAAAACTGAATAAATAAATAAAATTAAAATGAAACTTGGAAAAAAATAAACATGTATTAGGGGCCTCCTTGGTGGTTCAGTGGCTAAGACTCTGAGCTCCCAAGTCAGGGGGCTCAGGTTTGGTACCTGGTCAGGGAATTAGATCCCATATGGTGAAACTAAGACCTGGTGCAGCTAAATAAACAAACAAATTTTTTTTAAAAAAATGTATTAACAGAATATTAGAATTGCAAAATTGAAGTAAATTTTAAATAACTCTACTTTCACAGCTTTTTTTTTTTTTTTTTTTTTGGCTGCACAGCATGTGGGATCTTAGGTCCCTGAGCAGGAATTGAACCTATGTCCCCTGCAGTGGAAGCATGAAGTCCTAAACACTGGACCTGCCTGGAAAGTCCCTCATAGCACTTCTGATGTTTAAATTCCCTCTGTAATCAGACACCCAAACCACTCTGGGATCATAAATCATGTTGATGAATCAGTTTATAAGCCCTTAGTAGTGCTGACTGAGGTTCCACAGGCAGAAAAGACAGTTCTTACTCAGAGAATATGTGCCAATTTCAGTCAAGATAAAATACAGTCCCTTCCATGGTTGAAGAGGTCCAATACAATCCACCTACTACCAAGGCACTGGTTTCCTTCAAGGATGATGTCCATCAGGCCCTCACATTGGTTCTGTTGCTGCCAGGCTGAACACTGGGCACCAGCAGTTGCTAGATCATTCTTAGTGATTGGGAGCCCATGTTGTTGGACCGAAGGAAAGCCTTCCTAACTATCAAAACCACTACTATTCTACTCATGAGCCTTTGTGGTCTACCCGCTTTTTTTGCCTAGTACAACTGCCTTGCTTCTGCTTCTTCTACCTATAAAATCTCTTGCCTTGTATAGCTCTTCAGATCTTCCTTCTTTCTGCAAGATAGGATGCTGACTGGCTTATGAATTATTGAATCAATAAGATCTTTAAACTTTGCTCATTTGAATGTTGTTCTTTAACACTTGTCACCCCTCCAACTTTCACTCTTTACTTCTTTTTAAAGAGCACCTTCTTTGTTTAGCAATTGTAAAGGCAGCATACACTCATAATACAAAGCCTTGAAATGCAGAAAAGTAGAAAGAAGAATGGCAATATGTCCACAAATTTGGAAAACTTAGCTGTGCCCACAGGATGGGAAAAGGTCAGTTTTCATTCCAGCACTAAAGAAAGCCAATGCCAAAGAATGTTTGATCTACCATACAATTGTGCTCATTTCAATTGCTAGCAAAGTTATGTTCAAAAATCTTTCAAGATAGATTTCAGCAGTACATGAACTAAAAACTTCTAGATGTACAAGCTGGGTTTAGAAAAGACAGAGGAACCAGAGATCAAATTGCCAACATCCATTGGATCATAGAAAAGGAAAGACAATTCCAGAAAAACATATACTTCTGCTTCATTGGCTACACAAAAGCCTTATGACTGTGTGAATCACAACAAACTGGAAAGCTCTGAAAGAGATGGGAATACCAGACCACCTAACCTGTCTCCTGAGAAATCTGCATGCAACAGCTAGAACTGGAAATGGAACAATGGACTGGTTCAAAATTGGGAAAGGAGTACAGCAAGGCTGTATATTGTCATCCTTCTTATTTAACGTGTATGCAGCGTACATCACAGGAAATGCCGAGCTGGATGAAGCACAAGCTGGAATCAATGGCTGGGGGAAATATCAGCATCAGATATGTATATGATACCACCATAATGGCAGAAAATGAAGAGAAATCAAAGAGCTACTTGATGAAGATGAAAGAGGAGACTGAAAAAGCTGGCTTGCAACTCAACATTCTGAAAACTAAGATCGTGGCACCTAGTCCCATCACTTCATGGCAAATTGAAGGGGAAAATTTAGCAACAGTGATAGATTTTATTTTCTTGGGCTCTCAAATCACTACAGATGGTAACTGCAGCCATAAAATTAAAAGACACGAGCTCTTTGGAAGGAAAGCTATGACAAACCTCAACAGTGTATTAAAAAGCAGGAGACTGTAGGTAGGTTCAGAAGTCAGGAGATCTGGGTTCAAGTCACTGCTCCCCAGTCGTGAGGATGCTGGGCAAACAGGCAGCACCAACACAGGGCATTTTACAGGTGTTAACTCTCTCAGTAGTGACAGCTTCCCAATGACGTGGGTAAACTCTCATCCCAGTTTACAGATGGGGAGACCAAGACAGAGAGGTGCGTTATCAGGAAGCGGGAAGTTAGGATTCTAATCTAGGGAGTCTGACCCCAAGATCCAATCTTCTTACAATTAGAGCATGACACATGAAAGTGCAAAGGCAAGTTGTTCAGACTCTTGTGATCCTTGGAATTTTCCAGGCAAGAATACTGGAGTAGGTAACCTCTCCCTCCTCCAAGGCGATATTCCCAACTCAGGGATCAGACCCAGGTCTCCTGCATTGCAGGCGGATTCTTTACCATCTGAGCCACCAGGGAAGCCCAATTATAGTGTAGGGTCTCCCATATGCAATGGAAATAACACAGTGGGACAATATTTGCCCAAAGACTCTAAATTAGGGTTTCCAACGTGGGCACTATTGGCATTTGAGGTAATTATTTGTTGTGAAGGATCAATTATTTGATCCTACGCTTTGCAGGATGCTGAAGTAATACCCTGGTCTCTACCAGTAGACACCAGTAGCACCTCTGCCTCAGTGCTCACAACCAAAAATATCTCCAGGCATTGCCAAATGTCCCCTGAGGCCCCAAAGTCATCCTTCTTATTTAACGTGTAGCTATCACAGCAAGCTGGAATCAATGGCTGGGGGAAATATCAGCATCAGATATGTATATGATACCACCATAATGGCAGAAAATGAAGAGAAATCAAAGAGCTACTTGATGAAGATGAAAGAGGAGACTGAAAAAGCTGGCTTGCAACTCAACATTCTGAAAACTAAGATCGTGGCACCTAGTCCCATCACTTCATGGCAAATTGAAGGGGAAAATTTAGCAACAGTGATAGATTTTATTTTCTTGGGCTCTCAAATCACTACAGATGGTAACTGCAGCCATAAAATTAAAAGACACGAGCTCTTTGGAAGGAAAGCTATGACAAACCTCAACAGTGTATTAAAAAGCAGGAGACTGTAGGTAGGTTCAGAAGTCAGGAGATCTGGGTTCAAGTCACTGCTCCCCAGTCGTGAGGATGCTGGGCAAACAGGCAGCACCAACACAGGGCATTTTACAGGTGTTAACTCTCTCAGTAGTGACAGCTTCCCAATGACGTGGGTAAACTCTCATCCCAGTTTACAGATGGGGAGACCAAGACAGAGAGGTGCGTTATCAGGAAGCGGGAAGTTAGGATTCTAATCTAGGGAGTCTGACCCCAAGATCCAATCTTCTTACAATTAGAGCATGACACATGAAAGTGCAAAGGCAAGTTGTTCAGACTCTTGTGATCCTTGGAATTTTCCAGGCAAGAATACTGGAGTAGGTAACCTCTCCCTCCTCCAAGGCGATATTCCCAACTCAGGGATCAGACCCAGGTCTCCTGCATTGCAGGCGGATTCTTTACCATCTGAGCCACCAGGGAAGCCCAATTATAGTGTAGGGTCTCCCATATGCAATGGAAATAACACAGTGGGACAATATTTGCCCAAAGACTCTAAATTAGGGTTTCCAACGTGGGCACTATTGGCATTTGAGGTAATTATTTGTTGTGAAGGATCAATTATTTGATCCTACGCTTTGCAGGATGCTGAAGTAATACCCTGGTCTCTACCAGTAGACACCAGTAGCACCTCTGCCTCAGTGCTGACAACCAAAAATATCTCCAGGCATTGCCAAATGTCCCCTGAGGCCCCAAAATTTCCACCAGTTGAGAATCACGTCTCTAAATAGTAAGAGCATTTTCCAATAAAAATATTCATTCTCTTCGTTCTCATAGCAGCAATAATTGTTTCATCAAGCAGGCATTTTGCAGTTCTAAAGGATGAGTGGACCAGAGCGAGGTTGGCTGATTGGGTGTAGAACAGTACAGAAAGTGCTAAGCAATGTCACGGTGTGTAGGATCACAGACCATGAAGCTGCCCAGGCTGGGGAAGGCCTTCTGGGTCGTGGATGTACAGCAGTGGCCAAAGAGCCGCACGTTTATTCCTTTTTCCAGCAGAGAGGCTGGAGGTGTGGAGGCGGAGCTTCTCTTTGTGGAGGGAAGTGAGTGTTCAGAAGAGAAGGCCTGCGGTGTGCATCGGATACCAGTGGACCCGATGCAGTTCAGCATCAGGAAAGGATACTGGCCTCCCCTTCACCCCACTCTCCTCCCCTTAAAGCTAGGGGGATGCTCAGATTCCTCTCTCCATTTTCCAACTTCACGATGAAAAAGTCCCACCCTGGGAATTCCCTGGTGGTCCAGTGGCTAAGACTCTGTTTTCCCAATGCAAGGGGCCCAGGTTCAATCCCTGGTCAGGAAACTAGAGCCCACATGCTACAACTGAGACCCAATGTGGCCAAATAAATGTAAATAAAATACTAAAAAGAAAAAAAAAGTCCCACCCTAACAAGCGGGATTCTTTCATTCTCTTAATACCTATTTTGTGAGCTAGGAACTGAATGTTCGAGATAGAAAATGCCAGTGACCTATGTCTGACAAAATGAAACCAATTTCACTTTCCTGTTTTACTTCAAAGAAGACAAAATATCTGGGCAAGGAGCAGGTGGGGAGCTGGCACAGTCAGCTGCTGAAAACAAGTTTCCAAACCTCTGGCCCTCTGCTGGGTGGGAGCAGCTCGCCATCCCTCCCCACCTCTTACCCCCTCCCTAGCCTCAATTTCAAAATCTAAAAACTCTAAAAATGAAAATAGAGGGTTTCATAACTCCATTGGTTATAAAACATGCCCTAAAACTGACAGGAGGCTATTTATTTTCCATTCCCACAAAAATATCTCCAGGCATTGCCAAATGTCCCCTGAGGCCCCAAAATTTCCACCAGTTGAGAATCACGTCTCTAAATAGTAAGAGCATTTTCCAATAAAAATATTCATTCTCTTCGTTCTCATAGCAGCAATAATTGTTTCATCAAGCAGGCATTTTGCAGTTCTAAAGGATGAGTGGACCAGAGCGAGGTTGGCTGATTGGGTGTAGAACAGTACAGAAAGTGCTAAGCAATGTCACGGTGTGTAGGATCACAGACCATGAAGCTGCCCAGGCTGGGGAAGGCCTTCTGGGTCGTGGATGTACAGCAGTGGCCAAAGAGCCGCACGTTTATTCCTTTTTCCAGCAGAGAGGCTGGAGGTGTGGAGGCGGAGCTTCTCTTTGTGGAGGGAAGTGAGTGTTCAGAAGAGAAGGCCTGCGGTGTGCATCGGATACCAGTGGACCCGATGCAGTTCAGCATCAGGAAAGGATACTGGCCTCCCCTTCACCCCACTCTCCTCCCCTTAAAGCTAGGGGGATGCTCAGATTCCTCTCTCCATTTTCCAACTTCACGATGAAAAAGTCCCACCATGGGAATTCCCTGGTGGTCCAGTGGCTAAGACTCTGTTTTCCCAATGCAAGGGGCCCAGGTTCAATCCCTGGTCAGGAAACTAGAGCCCACATGCTACAACTGAGACCCAATGTGGCCAAATAAATGTAAATAAAATACTAAAAAGAAAAAAAAAGTCCCACCCTAACAAGCGGGATTCTTTCATTCTCTTAATACCTATTTTGTGAGCTAGGAACTGAATGTTCGAGATAGAAAATGCCAGTGACCTATGTCTGACAAAATGAAACCAATTTCACTTTCCTGTTTTACTTCAAAGAAGACAAAATATCTGGGCAAGGAGCAGGTGGGGAGCTGGCACAGTCAGCTGCTGAAAACAAGTTTCCAAACCTCTGGCCCTCTGCTGGGTGGGGAGCAGCTCGCCATCCCCTCCCCCACCTCTTACCCCCCTCCCCTAGCCTCAATTTCAAAATCTAAAAAACTCTAAAAATGAAAATAGAGGGTTTTTTCATAACTCCATTGGTTATAAAACATGCCCTAAAACTGACAGGAGGCTATTTATTTTCCATTCCCACTTAGTATGCATATTCGTATGTTTCTGTACAGGAATATTAATGTGTTCAATTACAAAAGGCTTCACAAACCCTAACTGGGGTATTATGTAATATTAGGGGGACTACACATCCTGATTCACAGGGCCGGTTCCCATTTAAGCCAGCTGTTCTAAAATGATTACTTTAGCCCTCCCTTTCACTCTCAAAATACCTGGCTATGTAAAACATATATGGTCACTCTATATAATATGCACCCCATTTTATTTCTAAATATCCACCTCTGCCCTTTCACCCCAAAGCCATACCCACCAAGCCAGGGTGGTGGGTGGCCCTCCAGTTTTGCCAGGGGAAGCCAAACCGGAGGTGGCGGGGGGCGGCATTCTCACCAGGAGCTCCTTGCTCTCCTTCTCTTCCGTGGAACGAAAGGCCTCATAGTCCTCCAGATCCTTCTTCAAGACCTTCAGCCTGGACTCCAGGAGCTCCTGCGGGAGAGTGAGAAGGAAGACATGGCCCAGAGAGGATCCTGGAAACCCCCACAGGTGCCTTCCTGAGACCAGCAGAAGAAAGGGAAGGCCCTGTTCACTGAGGAGGAGGAGGCAGGGTTGAAGCCACCTGTAAGTCCGATGGATGCAGCCCACACAGGCTGCACATAAGGGTACAGGGCAACTGCAAGGTGATTCTAAAGACCGCAGGGTCTCACGTCCTCAAGACCATCTGTGCACAATCTAGGCTGAATTCAAGCCCTCCAGCAGCTCGATCTGCCTAGTCCGCTCTTCTGCGCTCCTTACCACCATCAGAAAGCCATCTGGGGTAGCAGGGCTGGAGCAGAGTAAGAGCCAAGAAGCACTGGGGACTGTGGGGCAGGCCTCCCAGCGCACACCCCAGCAAGTTGGTAGGGAAGGCAGGCGCAAGGCGCCCAGAATCCCAGATGGTTCTTGCTACTCCACTCAACCTTGGAAGGCTGAGACACTAACCACTCACCCCCTCTCCGCAACCTCCTGGGAAGGTCGTCTCCCTTGGCCAGGAGAGGTGAGAACATCGAACAGAGCGATGCCCAAAATAAGGACTGAGCGTAGGTGTAGCAGATGTCGGGGTGTGAAGGAGACACTACTAGAAGCCAGCGACCGACAGGGGGAAAAAATCGCCCGATCTATGGGGGCATTTTGCAGGCGATCCATCCAGGATGGGCTCCAAGAGAAACGCGAGGAGTGTGGGAGGGTGGGGTAGGGGTGACAGAGGGTGAGCCGCGCTTAGTCTCGACGCTAAGGCCGGGCAGCACGGGGTAGGGAAAAGAAGCAGGGTCTCCCCTGGGTCTTCCTGCGTGCGCTGGAGCGCAGACCCGGGACTGGAGGTCACGGGGCCCCGCGGGGGTGGGGGCGAGGCTCACCTTGGCTTCCTGCACCGCCTCGTCCAGCGGCAGCACGGCGTGAGCGCGGTGCTCGCGGGCGCGGTCGCACACCACGCAAATGGCGCGTCCGTCGTCCTGGCAGTAGAGCTTGAGCGGCTCGCAGTGCAGCGCGCACCCGGCCGCCGCCGTCGCCTCCGGAGGCGCACGCTCCCCGGGCGCCCCCGCGGGCAGGCTGAATCGCCGCAGCAGCGTGGCCACCGCGGCCAGCTGCCGGTTGGGCCGCAGCTGGCTGGGGCGCGCGGGCTCGCGACACTGCGGACAGGGCAGCGAGAAGGACAGCGTGAGGGATGCGGCGGTGGCCCTCGTGCCGGGGCGCTCCCAGCAGCGCGCGATGCAGGCGCGGCAGAAGCTGTGGCCGCACTCGACCGACACGGGCTCGCGGAAGAGCTCCAGGCAGATGGAGCAGGTCGCCTCGCCCTGCAGCTCCGAGGCCAGCGCCAGCGCCTCGGCCCCGGCGCCGGGGCCCGTCCGCGGCCCCACGGCCGCCATGCGCGCCCTCGGCTCGCCCACGTCGGGCAGCGCAGGGGAGGCCCCCGGGACCCGACGGGTCGCGGCTCGGAGCGCGGCGGTCGGGGCGCCGGCTGGCCGCGGAAGGGCGCGGCTGGCGCTGGCGGGCGGAGGCTGGAGCTGAGAGTGCTCCAGGCTGAGACCCGGGGGAGGAGGGTGCGCGCGGAGAGCTGGCCCCGCAGCACAGGGCAAGGGGGTCGAAGCTGCGGGCCAGTGCTTTCTGCGTTCCCGCCGGGGTCCGCTCAACCCCGCGCCTTGGCCAGCGGCCTCCGGGGTCCCCTCTTCGTCTCTCCCTGGCCTCAGCTCCGGGGCGAGCCGAGGCTCCCCAGGCCGGACAGAGTCACCCGTGGGAAACGGGCCGGGACAGGTGAACCCACACGCCCCCTTGGGCACCACTCCCAATTGCTGCCGCAGGCCGACCCAGCAACAGCCTGGCTCCCGGCCAGGGTGTCAGGTTCCGGGAGCGCAGGTTTGTCCAGCCCTGAGCTAAATTTAGAGTCTAGAACCTGGCTTTTCCCCCTACCCCCTTGGGTGGCCTCATATCCACTTTTGTAGCTACCTTTCTTGCGATTGGGTCCTCCCCTCCCCGTTTATTCTTCTTTTTTAATGCAAGTAATACACTTACAATCAATTTCTCCGATGTATTCAATGGTCTCTACCTCGCCTAAAAGACCACCAATCGTCTATTGTCTCTCTAGCTGGTTTTCACAGCTCTCCCCTACCCCTCGAGAGCTGCAGGTATTATTTGCTCGCACCCTGTCTCTCCTCACTACCTTTGGAGGACACTCGGGGCAGACTTTCGCAACCTCCTCAGAAAGCGCTCTTGTCAAGGTCACCAGGGACCACAGCGATCCTAAACCCAAAGGTGAAGCAGGCCACTTCTCCGGCTGTACCTTCCCTTCTCCTCGGACACTTCCTCCTTCTGGACACTCTCTCTTCCTTCTGGGAGACTGTAGTCCCTGGCTCTCCTCGCCCCCCACCCCACTTCCATGGCCTCTACCAGCTTCTTGGCCACCACGGTGGTTTCCCCTTCCTCTCCCTGCCCTTGCTTGGCCCTTGCGCTTCTGTCTGTACTCACTTCCTTGTAATTTCTCCCACTTTCTTGCTTGAAAGAACTTCCCCCTGCTCCACAGGCCAAACCCCCAGCCCAGCTCTTCTAGGATGCCTGGCTCCCACATGAAACTGCTGGGCAGCATCTCTCCAGGCAGCATTCTAAGTGGGAGTCACACAATGCACTGTGTTCTGTCCCTCCATCTGCTCCTCTCACACCCTTCCCCACCGCGCCCCATTTAAACAGCAGCTCTATCCATTCAGATGCTCAGGCCCAAACTGGTGAGTCCTCTGAGGCTTCCTGAAAGAGGGGAAATTCGCAGGACTTACCCCAGTCCTCAGCGTCTCTTCACTCCCTCCACAGCATCATCTCTTGTAATTTAATGATTTCAACAGTTCTTTCTCCTTCTGTCCCTCTCCTGCCCTGTCTTCCCCATCCAGCTATGAGAACAATCCTGTTAAAATGTCAAGTCAGATCAGGGCCCTTCTTTGCTCAGATCCTCTCCTGGCTCCCACCTCTGTCAGAGTAAAAGTTCTTCACACCATCCAAAGACACTACCCATTCTTCTGTTCATTCCCCGCGCACAGACTCTCCAACCTCATCTCCTATCACTCTCCCCTGCTTCCTGGACCTCCTTATTAGTCCTGCAATGACATGTCAGAAAGGTCCTCCATCAGGGCCTTTAAACTGGCTGTTCCCTTTACTTGGACCTCTCTTCTCACAGATACACTCATGGCCGACGTCCCATCTCATTCAAGGCTTTTCCTGAAATGTCACCTTCTCAAAATCACACTTTATTCTCTCCCTCAAGGCTGGCTCTGTTTTCTCTCTAACCCTCTACCTCCTCTGAAACAGGAGCTGATGGATTCAATGCACTATGTCAGTTTTGCTCGTGGTTGAACTTCAGTTTTCTACAGTAGTTCTTGGTACACAGCTCTGCTGAATGGGTTGAATGGGTTGAATTAATTTAAATATGGCTCAAAATTCAGACGCACAGAGTAATTAACAGTGGAAAAAATTTGCCCATTGCTTACGTCTCCAATCCCAAGCAATCCACTTTGCAAATCTGAAATACTTTATACAAATATTGCATACTTTACAACACTCCCTCTTCTCAACTATATGTGAATGGAGAACTTCAGATGTACGAGCTGAGTTTAGGAAAGGCAAAGAAACTGGAGATCAAATCGCCAGCGTTCATTGGATCATAGAAAACCAAGTGAACCAGAAGAACATCTACTTCACTGACTGTGCTAAAGCCTTTGACTGTGTGGATCCCACTTCATGGATCCCATAGAATAAATTCCCCACCGCCCCATTTAAACAGCAGCTCTATCCATTCAGATGCTCAGGCCCAAACTGGTGAGTCCTCTGAGGCTTCCTGAAAGAGGGAAATTGCAGGACTTACCCCAGTCCTCAGCGTCTCTTCACTCCCTCCACAGCATCATCTCTTGTAATTTAATGATTTCAACAGTTCTTTCTCCTTCTGTCCCTCTCCTGCCCTGTCTTCCCCATCCAGCTATGAGAACAATCCTGTTAAAATGTCAAGTCAGATCAGGGCCCTTCTTTGCTCAGATCCTCTCCTGGCTCCCACCTCTGTCAGAGTAAAAGTTCTTCACACCATCCAAAGACACTACCCATTCTTCTGTTCATTCCCCGCGCACAGACTCTCCAACCTCATCTCCTATCACTCTCCCCTGCTTCCTGGACCTCCTTATTAGTCCTGCAATGACATGTCAGAAAGGTCCTCCATCAGGGCCTTTAAACTGGCTGTTCCCTTTACTTGGACCTCTCTTCTCACAGATACACTCATGGCCGACGTCCCATCTCATTCAAGGCTTTTCCTGAAATGTCACCTTCTCAAAATCACACTTTATTCTCTCCCTCAAGGCTGGCTCTGTTTTCTCTCTAACCCTCTACCTCCTCTGAAACAGGAGCTGATGGATTCAATGCACTATGTCAGTTTTGCTCGTGGTTGAACTTCAGTTTTCTACAGTAGTTCTTGGTACACAGCTCTGCTGAATGGGTTGAATGGGTTGAATTAATTTAAATATGGCTCAAAATTCAGACGCACAGAGTAATTAACAGTGGAAAAAATTTGCCCATTGCTTACGTCTCCAATCCCAAGCAATCCACTTTGCAAATCTGAAATACTTTATACAAATATTGCATACTTTACAACACTCCCTCTTCTCAACTATATGTGAATGGAGAACTTCAGATGTACGAGCTGAGTTTAGGAAAGGCAAAGAAACTGGAGATCAAATCGCCAGCGTTCATTGGATCATAGAAAAACCAAGTGAACCAGAAGAACATCTACTTCACTGACTGTGCTAAAGCCTTTGACTGTGTGGATCACAACAAACTGGAAAATTCTTCAAGATAAGGGAATACCAGACCATTGACTCCATGGACATGAGTTAGGATGGCTGCAGTCCATGCGCTCGCAGAGTCGGACACGACTAAGCAACTGAACAACGCTTCTCTTTAACAAACGTAGTATCCTGTACCCAGTCTTACTTTCCGTTTTTCAGTTCACAGTTAATCTTTGGGCATCGCGCCGGATGACTTTCCCTTCTTTTTCCAAGTGTCTATCCTGGTCGTCCCTCAGTCGAAGTCGGCTCGCTTAGAGTCAGTAGAGAACCCTGGAATAGCTAAATGCCAGCGCTGACCTCCAAGCTTTGCAGTCTTTAGATTGTCACGACTAACACATGTCATATCTTCTACCACATCGTTTTCTACTAACCAGTTAAGGGAGAGTTGCGGGAGAATTTTCGCGTGCTGGGGATGTAGCTCAGTGGTAGAGCGCATGCTTTGCATGTATGAGGCCCCGGGTTCGATCCCCGGCATCTCCAGACAGGCTTGCGGAGTAATGTTTTCGTTTTCTCATTCCGAACATTCAAAGTGCAGTGTATTCGCGGAGCAATACCGAAAGTCGTAATGGTGGAGTTTGCACAGGCTGGGGTGTTCGGCGAAGACCTTGAATGACTCCAGGCCCAATTCCGCGACGCTCCATTTAAACTAAGGACTGAAAACTCACCGAGTATGTTCGTTAATGGCCTCAGAATACCAACCCTAACCCTTCTCTGCGCCGTGCGTTTCTCAGGGATGAAAAAGGGCTAGGTCGCTGGCAGAAAAGGGCAAGCAGAAAATAGGAGTGAGAAGGATGGTCAGTGAAGCATGAGTGGTAGAGTTCTAATTTCTCGGTTTGCCAAAAATCTTGTCTTTAGTGGCCCAGTCTTGTCCCAACTAAATCCAACCTTAAACCTGAAACTGGAAACAACCGTAAATACTTTATACAAATATTGCATACTTTACAACACTCCTCTTCTCAACTATATGGGAATGGAGAACTTCAGATGTACGAGCTGAGTTTAGGAAAGGCAAAGAAACTGGAGATCAAATCGCCAGCGTTCATTGGATCATAGAAAAACCAAGTGAACCAGAAGAACATCTACTTCACTGACTGTGCTAAAGCCTTTGACTGTGTGGATCACAACAAACTGGAAAATTCTTCAAGATAAGGGAATACCAGACCATTGACTCCATGGACATGAGTTAGGATGGCTGCAGTCCATGCGCTCGCAGAGTCGGACACGACTAAGCAACTGAACAACGCTTCTCTTTAACAAACGTAGTATCCTGTACCCAGTCTTACTTTCCGTTTTTCAGTTCACAGTTAATCTTTGGGCATCGCGCCGGATGACTTTCCCTTCTTTTTCCAAGTGTCTATCCTGGTCGTCCCTCAGTCGAAGTCGGCTCGCTTAGAGTCAGTAGAGAACCCTGGAATAGCTAAATGCCAGCGCTGACCTCCAAGCTTTGCAGTCTTTAGATTGTCACGACTAACACATGTCATATCTTCTACCACATCGTTTTCTACTAACCAGTTAAGGGAGAGTTGCGGGAGAATTTTCGCGTGCTGGGGATGTAGCTCAGTGGTAGAGCGCATGCTTTGCATGTATGAGGCCCCGGGTTCGATCCCCGGCATCTCCAGACAGGCTTGCGGAGTAATGTTTTTCGTTTTCTCATTCCGAACATTCAAAGTGCAGTGTATTCGCGGAGCAATACCGAAAGTCGTAATGGTGGAGTTTGCACAGGCTGGGGTGTTCGGCGAAGACCTTGAATGACTCCAGGCCCAATTCCGCGACGCTCCATTTAAACTAAGGACTGAAAACTCACCGAGTATGTTCGTTAATGGCCTCAGAATACCAACCCTAACCCTTCTCTGCGCCGTGCGTTTCTCAGGGATGAAAAAGGGCTAGGTCGCTGGCAGAAAAGGGCAAGCAGAAAATAGGAGTGAGAAGGATGGTCAGTGAAGCATGAGTGGTAGAGTTCTAATTTCTCGGTTTGCCAAAAATCTTGTCTTTAGTGGCCCAGTCTTGTCCCAACTAAATCCAACCTTAAACCTGAAACTGGAAACAACCGTAAGTCTACCTTCAAGGAAGATTCACCGAGTATTGGCAGCCACCCGCCCGGCTAGCTCAGTCGGTAGAGCATGAGACTCTTAATCTCAGGGTCGTGGGTTCGAGCCCCACGTTGGGCGGTTGACATGCACTTTTTTCCCGGGAAAATTGGTCATGCGAATCACTGTCTTGTCTGGACTAACTGTGTGTGAATTTAATGCGGTCAACTTGCTGTTATAGTCTTGTTCATTGACTACCCTACCCTTTACTAGTGAAGCAGCTTTTTAAAAATTGAATAGGATCCGCAGTGCAATGCAGGGTACACCAGTTGGATTCCCGGTCTGGGAGAAACGCACGTTTCGAGGGCAACAGAGCTTCCCCTTACCAACTTCTATTCTTCCTTCTTAGGTAACCAGTTTGTATCTATGTACATTTTAAAAAAACATTTATTTTATTTGCTTCATTGTACTGGGTTTTGGTTGCAGCGTATGGGGTCTAATTCCCTAATCAGGGATTGAACCCCGAGTCCTCTGCATTGGGAGTGCAGACCGCCAAAGAAGTCCCATATATGCATGCTTTCCAGAGGTTTTTTTTTTTTTTAATGCAGAGCCTTAACAACTGGACCGCCAAAGAAGTCCCATGTATGCATATATTTCCAGAGGTGTTTTTTTTTTTTTTAATGCAAAGATATTTTTATTTTCTTCTATTTTACACAAAGATGATCTGTTATGTTTTGGTAACCTTTCTATCTCAAGAGACAGAAGTTTTTCTCAGTCTCTTTTGCAACTGTCTAATATTCTACTGTAGGTGAAACCTGGTTCATTTAACAGATCACCTACTGATGGACATTTATAGCTTCCAGTCTCTTGTTATTCCAGGCAAGGCTTCATTAATAAGCATGTAATGTTGTCATTTTGCACTTCTGAACTTACATCTATAAGGCAGATTACCAGGAGTAAGATTCCTGGATCAAGGTATATATGAAGCTGTAATTTTGCAGAAACAAACGAATCACCAGGCAATGGATCCTACAGAGTGATATTACTTCCCACCAGTCATGAATGAGTTGACTGTTTCTCCACTGCTGGGGTGAAATCAAGCTGCTTGAACAACAAACCTAACATGTGACTGACTGCCTTACCCCCTTAAAATTGACAGCATTGGGGCTTCGCTCGTAGCTCAATGGTGAAGAATTCACCTGCCAAGGCTGTGATTCTAATCTCAGGGTCGTGGGTTCGAGCCACGTTGGGCGGTTGACATGCACTTTTTTCCCGGGAAAATTGGTCATGCGAATCACTGTCTTGTCTGGACTAACTGTGTGTGAATTTAATGCGGTCAACTTGCTGTTATAGTCTTGTTCATTGACTACCCTACCCTTTACTAGTGAAGCAGCTTTTTAAAAATTGAATAGGATCCGCAGTGCAATGCAGGGTACACCAGTTGGATTCCCGGTCTGGGAGAAACGCACGTTTCGAGGGCAACAGAGCTTCCCCTTACCAACTTCTATTCTTCCTTCTTAGGTAACCAGTTTGTATCTATGTACATTTTAAAAAAACATTTATTTTATTTGCTTCATTGTACTGGGTTTTGGTTGCAGCGTATGGGGTCTAATTCCCTAATCAGGGATTGAACCCCGAGTCCTCTGCATTGGGAGTGCAGACCGCCAAAGAAGTCCCATATATGCATGCTTTCCAGAGGTTTTTTTTTTTTTTAATGCAGAGCCTTAACAACTGGACCGCCAAAGAAGTCCCATGTATGCATATATTTCCAGAGGTGTTTTTTTTTTTTTTAATGCAAAGATATTTTTATTTTCTTCTATTTTACACAAAGATGATCTGTTATGTTTTGGTAACCTTTCTATCTCAAGAGACAGAAGTTTTTCTCAGTCTCTTTTGCAACTGTCTAATATTCTACTGTAGGTGAAACCTGGTTCATTTAACAGATCACCTACTGATGGACATTTATAGCTTCCAGTCTCTTGTTATTCCAGGCAAGGCTTCATTAATAAGCATGTAATGTTGTCATTTTGCACTTCTGAACTTACATCTATAAGGCAGATTACCAGGAGTAAGATTCCTGGATCAAGGTATATATGAAGCTGTAATTTTGCAGAAACAAACGAATCACCAGGCAATGGATCCTACAGAGTGATATTACTTCCCACCAGTCATGAATGAGTTGACTGTTTCTCCACTGCTGGGGTGAAATCAAGCTGCTTGAACAACAAACCTAACATGTGACTGACTGCCTTACCCCCTTAAAATTGACAGCATTGGGGCTTCGCTCGTAGCTCAATGGTGAAGAATTCACCTGCCAAGCAGGAGAAACAGGTTCGATCCCCGATCGAGCAGATTCACGTGTTGCGGAGCATTACTGAGCCTATACTCTAGTACATTGGAGCTGCAGCAAGAGAAGTCGCTGCAACAAGAAGCCTGCTCACATCAGCCAGAGATGTAGCCTCCCCTTCCTGCAACTAGAGAAGAGCCTGCAGCAGCAGTGAAAACCTACGATAGCCAATAAACAAAATTTTAAAAATTGCCAGAGTTCTTCATTGTCCCTCCTATAGGATAATAACCATTGCAAGACTACAGAATACCACCTACAGAGAGAGGGACATCCCTTTCGCCTCTTATAGGAGCAAACTGGGACAAAATATTTTGACAATCACATTGTCAGTCCAACTTACGATTTCTAATCTGATTCTAGAGGATGACATTATTCTTTTTCTTTTCAGACCTGTTTCTGTGGAAGTCACCATGTTTTCTTTACTTTCAAAGCCATGACATCACTGGAAATCTTGTTTATATTTTTTTACTCTGCAAATTTTCTCCCTTGGACAGGAAGACTCCAGTCATGTATAAGAAATTAATGTGATTTTCTATAAGGTCTTAGTGTCATGTGGGGTATATATAAATTATTAGATAATATATGTAGTTTGTGAGCTCAAATAATGATTACATATTTTATATGCAAATTATTTATCAACTATCTACTTGAAGATTTTTATTTAAAAATCTCATTTGAGACATAAAATTATCTCCAGGTTAAATGTATTCATGGCCAGTAGGTAAAGAACCTGCTTGCAATGCAGGAGACACAGGAGTCACAGGTTCAATCCCTGGGTCAGGAAAATCTCTAGAAGGAGGAAATGGCAACCCGCTCGAGTATTCTTGCCTGAGAAATCCCATGGACAGAAGAGCCTGGCGAGTTACAGTCCAAGGGGCCTCAAAGAATCGGGCGTGACTGAGTGTGAGCATGGAGGCAGTTATTCCAAACTGTCTAAAAATACTTCAGTATCAAAAAAAAACAAAAAACAAACAAAAACCCTCATGCATCATCTTTTTATTTAACAGCTACTTTGACAGTTACAGGTTAAACTGAGAAAATCTTTCTTCTGCAGTTTTTGTTGCTTCAGGAGAAATGGTTCAATCAGCATCAAATGCTCGCCTCATTATTTCATTGTTGTTTATATCATATCACATTGGTTTAAGGGTGCAAGTCCCCGTAGAAAAAAAGGCATGTCTCAGTCACATGCTGATGTCATGGGGAATGTGAATTTTGGGTAAGGAAGACAGTGTCAACGAGAGCAAGCTAATTCTGGAGGACTTCTTGCAAAAGGAAGAGTCGCCAAAAAAGATGACCCAGAATGACCTGCTCCTCTGTTCTGTATCAGGACCAACTGGATTCAAATCCCTACCTATTTTAGGAAACCCCGTCTGCTGTCATTTGAGATGCTTAGTATCTAAGGGCAAGGGGCAGGCTTTTGAATAGGGAAAGGAATACATAGTTCTTTTGTGATTAATAGTCAATGTGTTAACAGTTACAAGTTTTAAAGCCTAGTTTTAAAGCCTAGTTTTTCTCAAGGTTTTTTTTTTTTTTTTTTTTTTTTTTAATACTTTATTAGGTGTATTGGCTCTTAGGCGCGTCACACTTTTCCTCGTGGCAAGTGGGCTTCTCTCTAACTGTGGCTGGTAAACTTAGTAGTCCCTTGGTATGTGGGAATCTTAGTTCCCTGACCAGGCATTGAACCAGGGTCTCCTGCATTGGAAAGCAGATTCTTAAGCACTGGAAAGGTCCTTTCTCAAGGTTTCAAATTCAGTTTGAAAATACTGTTGTTTTCCTTATAAAGCTAGAAAACTGTGAAACAACGGGAACAGTCCCTTTCATTTGTTCTTTTGTGAATTAACGTTACCAAAAGGCATCATTGTGAACACCTAAGCCACTGTGATATTCTCTAAGACATTTTAAATGATAATTACAGAATTTACCTGAATCTTCATGATGAGATGAGGGAGGCACTGATTAAGTCACACAGCTAGAAACTAGAACTGATGTTTATTGTTTATTTGAAATTCTGAATGCACCACTCTGTTCATTCACTTGTTAAAAACTCCATATTGTGTCAAAAATTCCTATTGTGTTCTTCATTTGCCTGTGAGTCCTCAAAGACATAAGATCCTGTGTCCTCCACTCATTTTGCTTTCCATCTGCAAACAAAACCAGAAAATGGCATGAACACATTCATCAGGATGCAGAGCTAAAAGGGTAGAGCTATGGCTCCTTCACCTCCAAGACTTTGGTTTTCCCCCATCCTTAAATCCACCAAGTGTATGCCCACTTCAGGGCCTTTCCATTCTCCACTCCTCTCCCAAAGTCCTCTTCCCCAAGATATTTGGAAGGTGGCTCTTTCTTATCTTCCTGACTCAGCTCATTGTCCCCTCTTCTAATGTATCTTTCCTGGTCTATCTCTCTTATATTATCCTCTGCCTGATCACCCCCATTAATTTTCTCACAGACCTTATCACTCTCTGAGATTATTTTTCTATCTGCTTATTTGTTTGTTGTTTTAATTGCCTATCAGAAGGTAAACATCAGGACAGCAAGGACCTGGCCTGTCTTTTTGCACTGCAATGTAAATGAATGAATGAAGTTTCCTTTTAAGAGTGAGTTGCACACCATAGGTTTGTGGCAAAAGTTCAAAGAGTCAATGTATGCCCAGTTTCTGCAACAGATTTTAGTCCGAGGCAAGGGCCAAGTTCACTGGATTTGTAGCTATGAATATTATTTCCTAACCCTGAAGTGTTATACAGTAACAGAATGACCAGAAGGCAAGGGAGATAATCAATAGAGTGATTATAGAAGGACATATCATGAGAACTATGAGGAATATAAAGAAAGGAGCCAGTTAGGTGGGAATTGGTAAGTACAGAGATAAAACAGAAATAGTGGAAGAGAGAAAAGTGTTGAAGCTGAGTGATGAATAATTTAGGTTTCCTAATGCCATTCTGTCTACCTTTCATTTGTTCTTTTGTGAATTAACGTTACCAAAAGGCATCATTGTGAACACCTAAGCCACTGTGATATTCTCTAAGACATTTTAAATGATAATTACAGAATTTACCTGAATCTTCATGATGAGATGAGGGAGGCACTGATTAAGTCACACAGCTAGAAACTAGAACTGATGTTTATTGTTTATTTGAAATTCTGAATGCACCACTCTGTTCATTCACTTGTTAAAAACTCCATATTGTGTCAAAAATTCCTATTGTGTTCTTCATTTGCCTGTGAGTCCTCAAAGACATAAGATCCTGTGTCCTCCACTCATTTTGCTTTCCATCTGCAAACAAAACCAGAAAATGGCATGAACACATTCATCAGGATGCAGAGCTAAAAGGGTAGAGCTATGGCTCCTTCACCTCCAAGACTTTGGTTTTCCCCCATCCTTAAATCCACCAAGTGTATGCCCACTTCAGGGCCTTTCCATTCTCCACTCCTCTCCCAAAGTCCTCTTCCCCAAGATATTTGGAAGGTGGCTCTTTCTTATCTTCCTGACTCAGCTCATTGTCCCCTCTTCTAATGTATCTTTCCTGGTCTATCTCTCTTATATTATCCTCTGCCTGATCACCCCCATTAATTTTCTCACAGACCTTATCACTCTCTGAGATTATTTTTCTATCTGCTTATTTGTTTGTTGTTTTAATTGCCTATCAGAAGGTAAACATCAGGACAGCAAGGACCTGGCCTGTCTTTTTGCACTGCAATGTAAATGAATGAATGAAGTTTCCTTTTAAGAGTGAGTTGCACACCATAGGTTTGTGGCAAAAGTTCAAAGAGTCAATGTATGCCCAGTTTCTGCAACAGATTTTAGTCCGAGGCAAGGGCCAAGTTCACTGGATTTGTAGCTATGAATATTATTTCCTAACCCTGAAGTGTTATACAGTAACAGAATGACCAGAAGGCAAGGGAGATAATCAATAGAGTGATTATAGAAGGACATATCATGAGAACTATGAGGAATATAAAGAAAGGAGCCAGTTAGGTGGGAATTGGTAAGTACAGAGATAAAACAGAAATAGTGGAAGAGAGAAAAGTGTTGAAGCTGAGTGATGAATAATTTAGGTTTCCTAATGCCATTCTGTCTACCTTAAATTTCCTAACAAAAGTTTAAGAAAGAAAAAAAGCAATACGATTACTTTTGAGTGAAAGATTTAGGTAAATAAGTTTGTGGAGTATTGATGTTGGATTTATCTGATTGAGGTTTATTTGAAAAAAAAAAGAGTAAAGATCTAGCAAAGCTACAATTAAAAGTAGCTCTCAGTGGACATTTACACTCTTTGAAGGATTTCCCTAGGGTACTAAGAAGTAGGGCAACCGATCTTTGGTTCCATACACTGTCCTGACACCCAGATTTGACTCTTTTAGTATTCACTTTAGAAAAAAAAAAAAAAAAATCAAGTTTACTGAACATTCTTCTGTGTCTAGGAAAAATTAAAGATGAGCCTGAAGAGTAAGTTTCTATCAGGAAACAAAGTTGCTTTCAAATTGTTAAGACAGTGCTGAAAAGCTAAAGGGGACCATTTAAAGGGGCTTCCACTGACAAGCAGCTATAAGTTAAGCATCAAAAAGAGGATAATTTTAGCATTGATTGAAACAGGATGAATCTAGGAGTGCTGTGAAGCCCTATTCAGAAGTTAGCATTAAATGTAACCCAAAAGAAATATGATTCACATGAGACAACTTCCTGTGGAGTTTATTGCCCAAGCCAGCTGGCCCTCTGGTGTTCATTGTATGGCATTGGATTCATTTACTGTCCCCCTAAGGAAGTCAGAAGAGAACTCTTATGTTAGCTGAGGCACAGACCAAAATTCACTTGGAGAAGAGAGACAGGACTGAGTGATGATCCTGACCTCCTAGAGTCTTGGGTAGGCTTGGAGAGGATGCAGCAAGAGGAGATTCTTAGACTCCAGAGCCCGGGATGTGGGGCCTGTACTGACTCATCTCAAATCTGTCAGTAGAACATGAGGAAAAAGAAAGAAATTAGGTCAGCAGGGGAAACTCTGGGAGAATTCTTCCAACTGGGGTCCAAAATTCTTCACTCTTTGAGGGCTCTAAATTGCACGGCTGGGCCCTGACTGTCTTGGTTGGGTTTACATCTGTAAACCCAGTTAAGGCATATCAGTATTTTAAAAAGCACCGATAAAGAGATGGGCACGGTGTTGATTTTGTGTCTGTACAAGTTATGTGAGTGCAGGTAGCCTAATAAGTTTTGCCATCACTAGGCTTGTGTTGGTTATGCTTTGTCTTCTTTTAAGATCTTGGAACGTTACAAGAGTCCCTGGCTGTCCAATGGTTAGTGCTTTCACGGCCAAGTCTCAGGATTTGATTTCTGGTCTGGGAAGTAAAATCTTGCAAGCTGCCCTGTGTGGCAGTACCTACCTTTCCCTATGGCTCCCAAAGACAAAGAAAAAATGAAGTGTGAAACTTTAGAGAGGATTTAGTATTCACTTTAGAAAAAAAAAAAAAAAAAATCAAGTTTACTGAACATTCTTCTGTGTCTAGGAAAAATTAAAGATGAGCCTGAAGAGTAAGTTTCTATCAGGAAACAAAGTTGCTTTCAAATTGTTAAGACAGTGCTGAAAAGCTAAAGGGGACCATTTAAAGGGGCTTCCACTGACAAGCAGCTATAAGTTAAGCATCAAAAAGAGGATAATTTTAGCATTGATTGAAACAGGATGAATCTAGGAGTGCTGTGAAGCCCTATTCAGAAGTTAGCATTAAATGTAACCCAAAAGAAATATGATTCACATGAGACAACTTCCTGTGGAGTTTATTGCCCAAGCCAGCTGGCCCTCTGGTGTTCATTGTATGGCATTGGATTCATTTACTGTCCCCCTAAGGAAGTCAGAAGAGAACTCTTATGTTAGCTGAGGCACAGACCAAAATTCACTTGGAGAAGAGAGACAGGACTGAGTGATGATCCTGACCTCCTAGAGTCTTGGGTAGGCTTGGAGAGGATGCAGCAAGAGGAGATTCTTAGACTCCAGAGCCCGGGATGTGGGGCCTGTACTGACTCATCTCAAATCTGTCAGTAGAACATGAGGAAAAAGAAAGAAATTAGGTCAGCAGGGGAAACTCTGGGAGAATTCTTCCAACTGGGGTCCAAAATTCTTCACTCTTTGAGGGCTCTAAATTGCACGGCTGGGCCCTGACTGTCTTGGTTGGGTTTACATCTGTAAACCCAGTTAAGGCATATCAGTATTTTAAAAAGCACCGATAAAGAGATGGGCACGGTGTTGATTTTGTGTCTGTACAAGTTATGTGAGTGCAGGTAGCCTAATAAGTTTTGCCATCACTAGGCTTGTGTTGGTTATGCTTTGTCTTCTTTTAAGATCTTGGAACGTTACAAGAGTCCCTGGCTGTCCAATGGTTAGTGCTTTCACGGCCAAGTCTCAGGATTTGATTTCTGGTCTGGGAAGTAAAATCTTGCAAGCTGCCCTGTGTGGCAGTACCTACCTTTCCCCTACCTAGCCCTATCCCTGCTCCCGCAAAAAGACAAAGAAAAAAATGAAGTGTGAAACTTTAGAGAGGGTTTGATTTACCATTTGGGTATTTTATCTACTTAACTTTCAAGCTGGCAGAAGTCCCAGGAAAGAAGTAGTTGCTTCTCCCACGTATAAATTGGTGTACTGTCAGATGTATGAAAAATGTGAATCCCATTTTCCACGCCTAGAGGCAGGCTAGCTACCTTGCAGAAGTCCACATCGTGTGCCTCCCTGCTGGCATCTCTCCAACCAGGGACCCTGGACTGGGGACTCCAAGCCCCGCTGATCTGCTTTTCCGAAGCCCTCAGCTGCCTTTTCCCCTTGACCTCTGGAGCCTGTTTCCTTCTCGCCTGTCTCGTCGCGTAGGCCCGAAGCAGGTGCGCAGCAAGCGAGCTCAACCGGTGAAGAAGGCGGCTGACCGAGAGACTGACGGTTCCCTTTTACTGTTCTGCTCGGCCACCGAAGACGGGTGGATAGGGAGGTGCAGGCTGGGAGTGAAACCAGTCACGATAGGAAAACTCAGACTTGCTCACGGTGGTGTCCATAAGGCGAAGGTGGTCGCGATCGTCGTCAGCGCTGAGCGGGAACCCGTCACCCGCAGATCACTGCAGAAGCAGGAGCTTTCCTGGCTGTGCTGACTTGAAGTTCCCTTGCAACCGTCCATTCGCTCCGTTGACTGTTTCCTCTGGCCCACACTGATTCACAGTTGTGTACCGTGTCTGTGCCTCAGGGGCCTCCCCTGCCAGAGAGGGAGACACCTAACACAGGCCCAGACACGATTGTGGTCAAATGGTTGAGGACATCACTGGAGTCTTTGCTGGGAGCTCTGTTCCCCAACCTGACTTCCCCTATACGCTTCCAAAAACGCACTTTCTGGTATTTTTTTCTTGCACTTAAAGTATTTCACTGGTCGTTGAACGGCAATTTTGCGTTTTGATCCTCCGGGATTTTAAGTTCCGTGAAGGCTTCCTCTAGCGACAATAGTCACCTTCTCTTGCGCTACAGGCCTACAGATCCTGGAATGTACTAGCTTGAAGGGAACTGGTAATAGATTAGAAAACAGTGTGGATAAAACTGTAAAAGCTCAGTGTACTTTCACGCACATACATTCCAGCGTGACATGGCAGAATTTGACGAATTAACTAGAGACATGTGGTTGGAAGAGTAAGATAATAGAACGTCGTGTTTCCGCCCGGTTTCGAACCGGGGACCTTTCGCGTGTTAGGCGAACGTGATAACCACTACACTACGGAAACTCACGGATGTGCCTCCTTCCTTATTTCTTATAAAGCATGATCACCGTCAGTGCCCAGGCCCTCCTTGCGTCCTACATGCTGGATTAGAGCCCTTTGAAACAATTCTATTTTTGAATATCGGTCCTCTGGTGGTCTCAGGTAACAGCGTTTATTAGACTGTGGAGCGCGACGTGTGGGTTGTGAAATCAGTCAAGTCCAGCAATTAAAAAAAAAAAAACAAAACAGATTGAGGGGTAGTGGTGGTGTGGAAGAAACCAGCGGGCCTCGCGGAAGAGAAGGCAAACTGTGGTTTGAGACTAAGAAACTCCATTATCTGTCTTCTAGGGACACAGCTTGCCAAGTTTAATTTTTCATATAATTTGTGCTCTATTGATAGCGACGATCTAAAAGATTCTAATACAAACTATATGAATATATTTCCGTCAAAATATACATTAAATTCGAACAAGCAACAATGAAATTAATTTTACATATGCTTTCAAAATAATCATATTTCTTAGAAGCATACAAAATCATTAGGAAGGAAGGGGAGGTTGAAATTAGTATCAATTTCTAAGTCGATGTTACTTAGATAAAGCTAAAAATTTTATCAGATTTTGAAAATGTACTGAAATCTCTTAAGTATTTATAAAAATAAAACTTATCAACCCTAGCATTCAGTGTCCAGAATTGGGATGAAGTTTAATACTGGTGAGCTCGGGTTGCTGGGAGCTCTGTTCCCCAACCTGACTTCCCCTATACGCTTCCAAAAACGCCCTTTCTGGTATTTTTTTCTTGCACTTAAAGTATTTCACTGGTCGTTGAACGGCAATTTTGCGTTTTGATCCTCCGGGATTTTAAGTTCCGTGAAGGCTTCCTCTAGCGACAATAGTCACCTTCTCTTGCGCTACAGGCCTACAGATCCTGGAATGTACTAGCTTGAAGGGAACTGGTAATAGATTAGAAAACAGTGTGGATAAAACTGTAAAAGCTCAGTGTACTTTCACGCACATACATTCCAGCGTGACATGGCAGAATTTGACGAATTAACTAGAGACATGTGGTTGGAAGAGTAAGATAATAGAACGTCGTGTTTCCGCCCGGTTTCGAACCGGGGACCTTTCGCGTGTTAGGCGAACGTGATAACCACTACACTACGGAAACTCACGGATGTGCCTCCTTCCTTATTTCTTATAAAGCATGATCACCGTCAGTGCCCAGGCCCTCCTTGCGTCCTACATGCTGGATTAGAGCCCTTTGAAACAATTCTATTTTTGAATATCGGTCCTCTGGTGGTCTCAGGTAACAGCGTTTATTAGACTGTGGAGCGCGACGTGTGGGTTGTGAAATCAGTCAAGTCCAGCAATTAAAAAAAAAAAAACAAAACAGATTGAGGGGTAGTGGTGGTGTGGAAGAAACCAGCGGGCCTCGCGGAAGAGAAGGCAAACTGTGGTTTGAGACTAAGAAACTCCATTATCTGTCTTCTAGGGACACAGCTTGCCAAGTTTAATTTTTCATATAATTTGTGCTCTATTGATAGCGACGATCTAAAAGATTCTAATACAAACTATATGAATATATTTCCGTCAAAATATACATTAAATTCGAACAAGCAACAATGAAATTAATTTTACATATGCTTTCAAAATAATCATATTTCTTAGAAGCATACAAAATCATTAGGAAGGAAGGGGAGGTTGAAATTAGTATCAATTTCTAAGTCGATGTTACTTAGATAAAGCTAAAAATTTTATCAGATTTTGAAAATGTACTGAAATCTCTTAAGTATTTATAAAAATAAAACTTATCAACCCTAGCATTCAGTGTCCAGAATTGGGATGAAGTTTAATACATGTTACATGCAGATCTACACGAATGCAAATTTTGTGTGTGTTATGTCAGTCCTTGACAGGGCTATGTGGGAACTGGGTTAAGAAGTTGATACATTATGCTGACCTGCCACTTGAAATACAGTCAGGATAAGGCAGTCTTCTCAAACTGACTACACCCTGTTATCATCGTGGGCACAGAACTTCCCAGGGCTGTGTGGCTTGTGAACATCCATAAAAATGTACAATTAAGATAAAAATTGATCCGCTAAGACTGACTGCATTGTCTGAAACAATGTCTTTCCCAAGGCTGCGTGATCAAGAAACTCCAGCTACAAGCTTAAGAGATAGAGCTGGACCCCCTCCCTCCAGATGGCCTATGGGATAAAAGAGGAACCCATCCGGAGGGGTTGATCTTCCGGGGCCAGTCACCCTCCTGTTTTTCTCTAATAAATTTCTTCTTTTTTTTCCTCTCTGCCTGAGTGCCAAGCTAGTTCTCTTTTTTCTCCACACTCGTCTTACAATCCTCTTATTATTTCATTTTTTACATTTATTTATTTATTTTTTACACGCCCCTACATTTATTTATTTTTAATTGAAGGATAATTGCTTTACAGTATTGCATTGGTTTCTACCAATCAAGAGTAGTATCGATGGTTTAATACTACAAAGTGTTTTTCTGCCTCCAGCGCTGGTTCCCAAAGACCTAAGTAACCAGGAATTGGAACGGAGGTTGAGTTCTACTGAGTAGGGATCCGTAATGTGTCTGTGCAGATGCCCCTCTTCCCCAGACCACAGGAAGGAGACCCTCCTGTCAGTCTAGTTCAAGGTTAGCAAGGAGACTGCAAGTGACCCAATCCATGAACACTTTATAATTTGACTCAATCCATTTGTCCTTTTTGCGTATCCCAATGCCCTTGGCCTTGGTGGAAGTGTCACTGCTGAATTTCCTCCTATTCTGATTCCTCCTCCATGGACCTGAGGCCATCTCCCTGAGGGTCAGATCTCAGCTTACACTTAACCCATCCTCCATCCCTGCATCTGTGACTCCAGCTGTGACAGCTCTCCCCAGGATTCAGATCCCACCTGCTTTCCACACGTCCTTTTAGATGTCTCCCAACTTGTTCAAGACTGAACTCACTACAGTTCTCTCCCCCACCAGCCCCAATCTTCAGTATCTGATCTCGGTTATTAACCCATGTAAAGCAGAAATCCAGGAGACCCCTCTCTTGCCCTGCTGCTATTGCTTAGTGACTTCAGTCATGTCTGACTCTTTGTGACCCCATGGACTGCAGCCGTCAGGCTCCTCTGTCCATGGAATCCTCCAGGTATGAATACTGGAGTCGGTTGCTATGCTGTCCTGCAGGGGGGGCACAGGCCTCCTCCTGTCTGGATCCCGGCTGTGTTCTTCCAGCCCCTCTCCCTGAGGCAGTCTCACGCCCCTCTTACTTCCAACTAACTCTTCATTCCTGAAAGAATCCAAAACATCGGAGTCCTGCCTCTGCTGCCTTTATCACCATTAGAGAAGAAGGGCAAAGATCTTACTGTCTGTTTGCCCCACCATCTCAACAGCTGAATGACAAGAGCAATGTGGGTCACTTAATAGCAGAGGGATTCCAAACCAGACCTGGCTGGCCGGAGGGGCGTCTGTGGAGGGGGTGGAGAAGAGAGAAAAGCAGAAATTGTAGCAAAAAGATTGGTGGGGTGGGGGATGGGGGTTGCCCTTGGCTTGTTGGTAGACAGGGAAGAGAAATTTGTACCTTTCGATTTTTTGTTGATGAAAAAGTCAGAATCTTTTAGGGAATATTTTCTGATTCCACTGAAAGTGGTTTAAAAAATTGCCCTGAAGCAACTGTGCAAACAAATTGGCAAGCATTTGTGCAAGGTGCTAGTGGTAAAGAACCTGCCTGCTACTGCAGGAGACGTAAGAGAAGCAGGTTGAATTCCTGGCTCGGGAAGATCCCCTGAAGGAGGAAATGGCAATCCATTCCAAGATTATTGCTGGAGAATCCCATGGACAGAGGAGCCTGGTGGATTTCCATCTACAGATTCGCAAAGAGTCTGGCACGACTGAATCCACTTAGCACACTTCGTGCAAAGTGAAATGCCAAAGTTCAAATTCTTCGAACGCCAGCTTGCTTAGACCCCCACATTCCAAGAAGAGGCCATAATAACAGTAACTCCCCAGCGACGAGTAAGGTAGGACTGTACTAGCAACTCTGTTTTACCAGCTCTGCCCAGTGCCTGTCCACACTGTCTTCCAAGGGTGTCATGCTAAACCCTCCCTAACTCTTTCTTTCCATGTATTTGTAAGACTGAAGGTGGTACTATTCTTCGCTTTAGCAGGTTTAGTCAACCAGTTTTACATTATCCACAGACTTCTCTCTCGTCTGGTACATATGTGGGGAGACTTCTGCAGATGGAAACTAGAAAATGAGCGGAATTTGCAGGACTAAGGAACGTAGGGAAGGAAGAACTTGGTGGCAAGACCGGTAAATTGAAGATGCTCATGTTGGAGTCTTTCAGAAAAGGACATGTTAACATTGCTTTATGTGTGGCGGGAATGTGGACTCTGGGATGTGTATAGCCACATTTTGCAAAAGATCGACTCAGTATCGAGTGTAAAGAGAATACATTGATCATGAGGGTCTCAGGCATCGAAATTGGGGGACTGCGTTGAGAGCGCGGAATGCTAGCCTGTAAGTCGGGGAGCCCTGGGGTCATACCGCAGCTTCGGGTGGCCATTCTGCGCCCTCCCTCCCAGGGAAGCTTACCCGGAGACTCAGGTTAGAAGTCTTGTAGACAGAAGGCGCCTAATATAAGCTGAGCGTTGGTAGGTGAAATTCAGCAAGCGTAATGGTGCTCCGAGGACCATGCCCCAAAGGATGTCCTCAGGTATTCACCCTTCACTCCCCCTTTAGAGCTTGGGGCATGGCACTCCATCTGTTCCTTTGCCCAGCTACTGGCGACCATCAGCGGGAATACAGGTGCGAAATGCGCGGAAGGTCTTGGCCTTAGCTTTATAGCCAAAGATATTCTCCAAAAGCACACTCGCCCAACGTGGGGCTCGAACCCACGACCCTGAGATTAAGAGTCTCACGCTCTACCGACTGAGCTAGCCGGGGAGCCACTGGTACCCGTATTCTGTCCCCGGGGACCAAAATCCAAAAAGCAAGGCTGCAAGGCCAAGGGCAGAAGTATTACGGAGTTTCTATAGTGCGTCTGGCCCTGCCCTAGTGACTAGAGTCGAGGGATCTGAAATTTACACCCCCTCGACAGGGGAGAGGTGGCCGTACAGGGTTCGGAGGGTAAGACCAAAGAGATTAGCTGAGGTACCAGAACCGAATTTCCACTGGAACACTTACGGGGAGTACAACCTGCTACAGTGCCACTTCGCTGTCTGTCTCCGAGGAAGGCAAATACAGGTAACTCTTTCTTTCCATGTATTTGTAAGACTGAAGGTGGTACTATTCTTCGCTTTAGCAGGTTTAGTCAACCAGTTTTACATTATCCACAGACTTCTCTCTCGTCTGGTACATATGTGGGGAGACTTCTGCAGATGGAAACTAGAAAATGAGCGGAATTTGCAGGACTAAGGAACGTAGGGAAGGAAGAACTTGGTGGCAAGACCGGTAAATTGAAGATGCTCATGTTGGAGTCTTTCAGAAAAGGACATGTTAACATTGCTTTATGTGTGGCGGGAATGTGGACTCTGGGATGTGTATAGCCACATTTTGCAAAAGATCGACTCAGTATCGAGTGTAAAGAGAATACATTGATCATGAGGGTCTCAGGCATCGAAATTGGGGGACTGCGTTGAGAGCGCGGAATGCTAGCCTGTAAGTCGGGGAGCCCTGGGGTCATACCGCAGCTTCGGGTGGCCATTCTGCGCCCTCCCTCCCAGGGAAGCTTACCCGGAGACTCAGGTTAGAAGTCTTGTAGACAGAAGGCGCCTAATATAAGCTGAGCGTTGGTAGGTGAAATTCAGCAAGCGTAATGGTGCTCCGAGGACCATGCCCCAAAGGATGTCCTCAGGTATTCACCCTTCACTCCCCCTTTAGAGCTTGGGGCATGGCACTCCATCTGTTCCTTTGCCCAGCTACTGGCGACCATCAGCGGGAATACAGGTGCGAAATGCGCGGAAGGTCTTGGCCTTAGCTTTATAGCCAAAGATATTCTCCAAAAGCACACTCGCCCAACGTGGGGCTCGAACCCACGACCCTGAGATTAAGAGTCTCACGCTCTACCGACTGAGCTAGCCGGGGAGCCACTGGTACCCGTATTCTGTCCCCGGGGACCAAAATCCAAAAAGCAAGGCTGCAAGGCCAAGGGCAGAAGTATTACGGAGTTTCTATAGTGCGTCTGGCCCTGCCCTAGTGACTAGAGTCGAGGGATCTGAAATTTACACCCCCTCGACAGGGGAGAGGTGGCCGTACAGGGTTCGGAGGGTAAGACCAAAGAGATTAGCTGAGGTACCAGAACCGAATTTCCACTGGAACACTTACGGGGAGTACAACCTGCTACAGTGCCACTTCGCTGTCTGTCTCCGAGGAAGGCAAATACAGGTAAATACACACACACATCCTTCGTGCACTGTTTCCTTTCTCTGGGACGCCGGAGAAACTGACTAGAATTTTATAAAAAGTTCATAAAAAACAAAACAGAACAAAAAGCTGTTTCCGCCCGGTTTCGAACCGGGGACCTTTCGCGTGTGAGGCGAACGTGATAACCACTACACTACGGAAACGGATATGATTAGGGCTTTACTGGCTAACTCCTGAAGCTACACATGGCCCAGACTGACCCGGACAGGAAAAGTCAGACTTCCACAGGACCAGGGACTCTTTTCAGGGGTCGTCTGAATCATCTTCAGGTTTTATGACCCCACTTTTTTCCTGCACAGTAACCCTTGCAACTACTGGTATGGCCTAGCACACTTCGTGCACGAGGATTCGTGGTTTTGGGGGCATTCCGATCAGCATTTTGGACAGCACACGTCTGTGTGTAGTTTTCCCAAGAGACCATGAAGCGCCTCGAGATTAGGGTCAATTCCGCGTGCCCGGCCCTGGCATCGCGCGGCGCCCGACACTTCCTAGGGAGTCTGTACATGGATAACGGTCCTGTAACTTTTCTCGCTATTTCTTAAAACATTTTTAATTAAGCAAGATTTTACTATTATTTTTTAAAGCACCATTATTTCTATCGCGCAAATAATCTATTTGGCAGAGATGCTCTGGATACCACAGCAGCATCTTTAACCGATACCATTCTACATTCTGGCTAGGATTCTCTCAAGCAAAATCAGTACCGCAAACCCAGTCTGAGGCTCTGCTCTTGGTTCAAAAATAGGTCTGGCTTCCGAACTCGCCCAACGTGGGGCTCGAACCCACGGCCCTGAGATTAAGAGTCTCACGCTCTACCGACTGAGCTAGCCGGAGCCACTGGTACCCGTATTCTGTCCCCGGGGACCAAAATCCAAAAAGCAAGGCTGCAAGGCCAAGGGCAGAAGTATTACGGAGTTTCTATAGTGCGTCTGGCCCTGCCCTAGTGACTAGAGTCGAGGGATCTGAAATTTACACCCCCTCGACAGGGGAGAGGTGGCCGTACAGGGTTCGGAGGGTAAGACCAAAGAGATTAGCTGAGGTACCAGAACCGAATTTCCACTGGAACACTTACGGGGAGTACAACCTGCTACAGTGCCACTTCGCTGTCTGTCTCCGAGGAAGGCAAATACAGGTAAATACACACACACATCCTTCGTGCACTGTTTCCTTTCTCTGGGACGCCGGAGAAACTGACTAGAATTTTATAAAAAGTTCATAAAAAACAAAACAGAACAAAAAGCTGTTTCCGCCCGGTTTCGAACCGGGGACCTTTCGCGTGTGAGGCGAACGTGATAACCACTACACTACGGAAACGGATATGATTAGGGCTTTACTGGCTAACTCCTGAAGCTACACATGGCCCAGACTGACCCGGACAGGAAAAGTCAGACTTCCACAGGACCAGGGACTCTTTTCAGGGGTCGTCTGAATCATCTTCAGGTTTTATGACCCCACTTTTTTCCTGCACAGTAACCCTTGCAACTACTGGTATGGCCTAGCACACTTCGTGCACGAGGATTCGTGGTTTTGGGGGCATTCCGATCAGCATTTTGGACAGCACACGTCTGTGTGTAGTTTTCCCAAGAGACCATGAAGCGCCTCGAGATTAGGGTCAATTCCGCGTGCCCGGCCCTGGCATCGCGCGGCGCCCGACACTTCCTAGGGAGTCTGTACATGGATAACGGTCCTGTAACTTTTCTCGCTATTTCTTAAAACATTTTTAATTAAGCAAGATTTTACTATTATTTTTTAAAGCACCATTATTTCTATCGCGCAAATAATCTATTTGGCAGAGATGCTCTGGATACCACAGCAGCATCTTTAACCGATACCATTCTACATTCTGGCTAGGATTCTCTCAAGCAAAATCAGTACCGCAAACCCAGTCTGAGGCTCTGCTCTTGGTTCAAAAATGTTGAAAAATACAGAACCACATTTACTGAAAAGTGTCCTTCCTATCCTGGCTCCTCAGGCTTCCTAGAGAAACTAGTATTCTTCCAGAGATAGACAACAACGATAACGATGGACAGCTAAACCTTGTGTCTCACTTACCAGGTGCTGAGCCATATTACAACAATTTTGCACATTAATTTCATTAATCCTTTTAGGAACTACTGCCCCTACTTTATGAGGAAGCACAGGACTCTAAAGCTATTATATACACTTAACATCCTATCGCCCATTCTTTATATCATATTCTATACATTATTCGGCAGCTTGCCTTTTCCATTTGCTTTGTACATTTTGGAGAAAAGTCCCTTTTTATGTCTGAAGTGTTTCACAGTGTGGAAGTGTATGTCATGATTTGCTACGGTTCCTTTACTGATGGCAGATACGGAAAGTTCATCTAAATGATGCGATAGCGACTGATGGCAGTTTCTACCAAGGGTGAGGAAATGCTAACTACGGCAGGGCAGAGGCTGGGAGCTGTCGGGGTCGCACCTGCACCGCGCTTCTCAGGCCCCGCCCCCTAGCCGTCTCAGCGGGACGCTCGGAGGCCCCGCCCCCTGGTCCGTCCCCGGACTAACGCTCCGAGTCTTCAACAACAAAGTCCTTCGCCTAGAAGGGCCGGAAGTACTTCAGGGTGCTTGCCGACACCCGCCCCTCCCATTTCCGGCATCGGCGGTGGGGAGTCCCTGCTGCAGGTCTCCGTGTCCGGTCGGTAGGATGGCGCCCGGCCGAGATGGCCATAACGTCAAGAGGAGACGGGCGCCAAGCCCTTCCACCGTCCCCCGGAGTCTATCCTCAGTGGCGGGCGATGGGGGAGGCCGGGCTTTCTGTTTTGTCCGCGTTCCCTGCTCCCTCGCACTACAGAGCCGTACGCCTCCGTCCTTCTAGGCCTCCCTCCCTGTTCCCGGGTGCCAGCTAGAGCGTCCCCTCAGCTTCCTGTCAACCAGGGGCCCGGGGCGGGCGCGGGAGGGGGAGGAGGGGGCGTAACGCGACCGGGTTGGGAACTCGCGAGCCTGGGTGGCTAGCCGCGCCGGAAGTGTCGGGGAGCCCGGAAGTGAGGGGGCGGAGCCAGGAAGTGAGGAGGGGCGGGGGCTTCTGAGGAGGCCAAGGGAGCCCTAGGGCAGATTTGCACTCAGGGCCACCTGAGGTTCTTGGCGGTGGCCCTCAGCTCTCTCCCCTCCCCGCTCCGGGACGGGGCTGTCGTCCGGGAGTACGGACCTCTGTGTGGAGGGGTGTGTTGTCGGGAGGACATTTCCGTGGCTGCGCTCGGGGCGAGGTGTGGAGAGGCAGGGCTGGGGGTGGGGCAGGGTCGTCGGGGAGTCTGAGAGCGAAGACCCCCCACCCCCGCCCCCCGGCACCCGTCTACACTGGCTGGCTGGACACTAAGATGGCTGCCGTTGCCATGGCACCCAACCCTGTGCAGACCCTTCAGGAGGAGGCGGTGTGCGCCATCTGCCTCGATTACTTCACGGACCCCGTGTCCATCGGCTGCGGGCACAACTTCTGCCGAGTGTGTGTCACGCAGTTGTGGGGAGGGGAGGATGAAGAGGACAGAGACGAGCTGGACCGGGAGGAGGAGGAGGAGGACGGAGAGGAGGAAGAAGTGGAGGCCGTGTGGGCCCGAGGCGGGTGGGACACCCCCATGCAGGAGGAAGACTATGAGGGCGACATGGAAGAGGAGGTCGAGGAGGAGGAGGAGGGTGTGTTCTGGACCAGTGGCATGGGGAGGTCCAGCTGGGACAACATGGACTACGTCTGGGAGGAGGAGGAGGAGGAGGAAGACCTGGACTACCACCTGGGGGACATGGAGGAGGACCTGCGGGGAGAGGAGGAGGAGGACGAGGAGGAAGTGCTGGAGGAGGAAGAGGAGCTGGACCCCGTCACCCCGCTGCCCCCGCCTCCAGCCCCTCGCAGGTGCTTCACCTGCCCCCAGTGCCGCAAGAGCTTTCCTAGACGGAGCTTCCGCCCCAACCTGCAGCTGGCCAACATGGTGCAGGTGATTCGGCAGATGCACCCGTCCCCGGGTCGAGGCAGCCGTGGGAACGAGCAGGGCATTTGTCCGAAACACCAAGAAGCCCTGAAGCTCTTCTGCGAGGTGGACGAAGAGGCCATCTGTGTGGTGTGTCGAGAATCCCGGAGCCACAAGCAGCACAGCGTGGTGCCACTGGAGGAGGTGGTGCAGGAGTACAAGGTGAGAGAAGCCAAGGATGGGAGTTCACTGGGGGTGGAGAGGAAGTGAGAGGAGCTGGGCAAAGGAAAGGTGCGTTTTCCCTTGAAGGAACCCACCCATGTTCTGTCGAGCTGATGCTCCTTCCCCGGGCACTTGCTGGCACCAGGATGGGTTTGAGTGAGAAGGGTCCTGGACACAAACTAGACCCACGGAAGAAGACCAGGGAAGACTGGCTTCCTCAGAGGAAACCTGGCAAATCTGGTGATGCCATATTACTGGACTTTGTCTCTTTGGGAACAGCCACTGCTGTTTTACACTTCCACTGTCCCTAACTTCTAAGAATGCAGGTGACAAGCCCCTAGAGCTTTACCATCATGTAACTCTGGATGACTCTTAAGTCTATCCTTGACTAAAAACCCTAGCAATGGAAAGCACTTTGGCCTCACATAAAAAAGGGTTCGGAGGGGCTTCCCTGGTGGCCCAGTGGGTAGGGACACCGCCTTGCAGTGCAAGGGGCGCCGGTTCGGTCCCTGGCCTGGGAAGATCCCACGTGCCGTGGAGCGACTGGACCGATGTGTCCAATTACCGAGCCGGAGCCCTGGAGTGCATGCGCCCAGAGCTAGTGCTCTGCGACAACAGAGGCCGCTGCGATGGGAGGCCCACATGGGCCGGAGAGCAGAGATGGATGAAAACAAATCAATCAAGGACCAATAGAAGTGCCCCCCCCCCCAAAAAAAATAAAATAAATGCCTATTTAAAAAAAAAAAAAGGTTCGGAGGAACAAGAGTGTAGTATTGACCTCTAATACCAGACCCCCCATATGCTCTGCATTTGCTTAAAGCATATCTAAGATAATTTAGATATGGGATGGTTCCCCATCCACTCTATATGGCTTTGTTCTCTTCTTGAGGAATTTTGTTGGATTTGAATCATTCTGGTGTACTAGCCAGGACTTCTTACCTTTCCTGGGAATTTAGAAAAAAGAGATAGGCTTTTAAGTCAGAAGATCTGGGCCTTAGCCTCTGAATGTCTTTGAACTCTAATTTCTCTAGAATTACAAGTTAATATTTACTGAACAGTTACTACGTACCCCTGCACTGTACCTAAGCACTTTTCATGAACTGTCTCATTTAAAATTCAAAACAACCCTACGAGTTTGATATGGTTTGTATTCCGTTACAGATTGGGAAACAGAACCAGAGAGATTTAAGTAATATACACAGTACCATGCAATTACTAGTAACCGATGGACTTGGTTATGACACTCTCCACTCCTCTGACCTATAGTCTTCAGTACCCTTTGAATAGCCGCTGCTTTTAGGTTTTCTGACATGTGACTTTTCTTCTTAGGAGTTTGATTCCAGTATAGTTAATATCTTGCCTCCTACTTCATTTAAAATTATTTACTAATCATACTAGACCACAAAACCTGTTTCCAGAGGAAACCTGGCAAATCTGGTGATGCCATATTACTGGACTTTGTCTCTTTGGGAACAGCCACTGCTGTTTTACACTTCCACTGTCCCTAACTTATAAGAATGCAGGTGACAAGCCCCTAGAGCTTTACCATCATGTAACTCTGGATGACTCTTAAGTCTATCCTTGACTAAAAACCCTAGCAATGGAAAGCACTTTGGCCTCACATAAAAAAGGGTTCGGAGGGGCTTCCCTGGTGGCCCAGTGGGTAGGGACACCGCCTTGCAGTGCAAGGGGCGCCGGTTCGGTCCCTGGCCTGGGAAGATCCCACGTGCCGTGGAGCGACTGGACCGATGTGTCCAATTACCGAGCCGGAGCCCTGGAGTGCATGCGCCCAGAGCTAGTGCTCTGCGACAACAGAGGCCGCTGCGATGGGAGGCCCACATGGGCCGGAGAGCAGAGATGGATGAAAACAAATCAATCAAGGACCAATAGAAGTGCCCCCCCCCCCAAAAAAAATAAAATAAATGCCTATTTAAAAAAAAAAAAAGGTTCGGAGGAACAAGAGTGTAGTATTGACCTCTAATACCAGACCCCCCATATGCTCTGCATTTGCTTAAAGCATATCTAAGATAATTTAGATATGGGATGGTTCCCCATCCACTCTATATGGCTTTGTTCTCTTCTTGAGGAATTTTGTTGGATTTGAATCATTCTGGTGTACTAGCCAGGACTTCTTACCTTTCCTGGGAATTTAGAAAAAAGAGATAGGCTTTTAAGTCAGAAGATCTGGGCCTTAGCCTCTGAATGTCTTTGAACTCTAATTTCTCTAGAATTACAAGTTAATATTTACTGAACAGTTACTACGTACCCCTGCACTGTACCTAAGCACTTTTCATGAACTGTCTCATTTAAAATTCAAAACAACCCTACGAGTTTGATATGGTTTGTATTCCCGTTTTACAGATTGGGAAACAGAACCAGAGAGATTTAAGTAATATACACAGTACCATGCAATTACTAGTAACCGATGGACTTGGTTATGACACTCTCCCACTCCTCCTCTGACCTATAGTCTTAACAGCATCACCACCATTTGAATAGCCGCTGCTTTTAGTTGACTTTTCTGACATGTGACTTTTCTTCTTAGGAGTTTGATTCCAGTATAGTTAATATCTTGCCTCCTACTTCATTTTAAAAAGTTATTTACTTATTTGGCTGCTCTGGGTCTTAGTTGCGGCACGTGGGATCTAGTTCCCTGACCAGGGATCGAACCCAGGCTCCACTGCGTTGAGAACACAGAGTCTTTTTTTTTTTTTTTTTAAAGATTTATTTATTTATTTATTTTGGGCGGGGGTCAGGTTGGGGAGGGAGGGGAGCAGGCGGGCCACTTCTGTTGGTCTTTCATTTCTCCATTTTTCATCCGTCTTTGTTCTCTGGCTCCTGTGGGCCTCCCATCACGGTGGTGTCTGTCGCTGCAGAGCGCTGGCTCCGGGCGCATGCACTCCAGAGTTCTGACTCGGTAATTGGACACATCAGTCCAGCCGCTCCGCGGCATGTGGGATCTTCCCAGGCCAGGGATCGAACCCGCGCCCCTTGCACTGCAAGGCGGTGTCTTTACCCACTGGACCTACCAGGGGAAGCCCGAACACAGAGTCTTAACCACTGCACCACCAGGGAAATTCTTTGCCTTCTACTTCTGATCTTGATTCTTTCTAGACACAGGTAGAGGGGATTTGTGTGTGAGACAGCCCATAGAGATAACATTTAGTGAAGGCCCAGATGGGTTTATAAAAGTGGAACCGGGAGGAGAGGATAGTTTCTTCTCTGTAGTCTGCACAGAGCTTTTTTTGGTTTTATGACTTTAACGTTTTCATACCTTTTCCCGATTCCTATAGTAACTTCCATTAGGTGCTATTATCATTACCCCAGTGTTTGAGTAAGACGTCTATAGAGCTGCTCAGCTGTGAATGGTACATACAGCTAAGGCAGACCTGCACCCCTCATGACAAGTAACTGTTCCTTCCACAGAGTGATTGTCAAACCTGACTGATTGTTCCGGTTATTAGTGGAGGTTTTCGGAAGTACAGTGGGTCCTCCCATTAGAGATTCCCAGTCAGTGACAGGGAGAATAGAAAGCCCAGAATAGTATAAGTGTAAGCCCAGTATAAGTATAAGCTAGTATAGGAATCACTGCACTGGTAGTACCACCTGCTTCTTAGGCCCTACGTTATTCGAGGAGATTGTGAACTCCTATTGTCCTTCTCTTTTGTATCCCCTCAATTTCTAGTTAACTGTACTCATCAATGTGTATGAGTGTGTATCCAATTTGTCAGTTGGATCCTAGGATGGAATATCCATAGGCATTGTACCCCTTCTCCACCCGCTCCTTGCAGAACTCTTCTGAAGAGCTTCTGAAACTCGGAGAGACTACATAAACACAATCTGACATTAACTGATCAGTAAATGTCAATATATAAGTTTTATTTTGTCAGGCCAATTTGAATGACTCCCTTTTTAACTTACAGGGAATTTTTACAGGCAGGTAGTTTCTTTCCAGATACATACACTAACTAGTACAGCTTGGCACAGTGTTCTTTTGTTCTTTATTGAATAGCTAATATGCACAAATGATGTATACATAAAGCTTAAAAAAAGTTAAATGTTCATGAAAATTTCTCTTAAAAGGTACTCTATTTGTATTTGTGTATGAATTTTTGTCAACAGTTTAGGGAAAATGTTAAGTGAGAAAGATAAGCATCACAAATTCTGAATTAATATAGTTGAAATTATTGACCCTACTGGAAAAAGTAGAAAAAAAGAGCAAAAGGCAATTTTTTGTGTTCTTCATGCTATTTTTATGTCATGGATTGCTTGCAATTTTATTACTTTTTTTTTTTTTTCAACTACTTAACCTTGCAATGACCACTTTTTGTTTGTGCTCTGGGTCAGTAACCTCTTTAGATCAAGGGTCATTGTCAGGCTGTCATTGGCAGCTTAGGTATGGGTAGGGAATTTTGGGTAACTTCTGGTACTGATCTTTTGTTCCATGCCACACACTGTGCTAAGCATAGTGTTCATGAGGTATGGATTCTTTTATTCCTAGCTCTCCTTTTAGATGAGGAAAGTAAAAGCATGGTTTGCTTCAGGTCACCTGGCTACATTCGGGTTCAGATCAGAGCTCTGAGGAGGCTTGAGCTCTCCTGTGCTGTATTACCCCACCAGGAAGAGGAGGCAGAAAGGCAGAAGTAGAAGGCAGTAAAAAAGGAAAGGACAGAAATGTCAGGCTTACCTCACCTATTCTGTTCTAACAGCCCTTTAAAGCAACAGATTCTGCTACAAACGATTAGAACGCAGAGCTCAAGTGCATATTTGCTGTGAAAATATGCTGTGAAATTTGCTGTGAAAGTTAAAACTTTAGGAGAGGGGTGGGATGGGGGGGGTGGGATATACATATGACTAATCCGGGATTATACATATCTGTAAACAACAAAACTCTGTAAAAGCAAAAATGGAAAATTTTTAAAATGGCAAAAAAAAAAAAAGAAAAAGAAGAACAACTTTAGGAGGAGAGGGTATTTGTTTTCCATTTAGCAAGTAACTGAGGGAGAGAAGCATAGAAATTAAAAGTGGGTTCCCTGCTCCCATGAACCTCTGTGTAAGTGATTACAGTACAGGGAAATATTGTAAAGGTGTACTCATGTTCCTTGGGATCGCAGAAGAAGCTGGGGATGGGGCGCATCAGAGGCATGGTCAGGTAGCTGTTAAAAAGTTAAATGTTCATGAAAATTTCTCTTAAAAGGTACTCTATTTGTATTTGTGTATGAATTTTTGTCAACAGTTTAGGGAAAATGTTAAGTGAGAAAGATAAGCATCACAAATTCTGAATTAATATAGTTGAAATTATTGACCCTACTGGAAAAAGTAGAAAAAAAGAGCAAAAGGCAATTTTTTGTGTTCTTCATGCTATTTTTATGTCATGGATTGCTTGCAATTTTATTACTTTTTTTTTTTTTTCAACTACTTAACCTTGCAATGACCACTTTTTGTTTGTGCTCTGGGTCAGTAACCTCTTTAGATCAAGGGTCATTGTCAGGCTGTCATTGGCAGCTTAGGTATGGGTAGGGAATTTTGGGTAACTTCTGGTACTGATCTTTTGTTCCATGCCACACACTGTGCTAAGCATAGTGTTCATGAGGTATGGATTCTTTTATTCCTAGCTCTCCTTTTAGATGAGGAAAGTAAAAGCATGGTTTGCTTCAGGTCACCTGGCTACATTCGGGTTCAGATCAGAGCTCTGAGGAGGCTTGAGCTCTCCTGTGCTGTATTACCCCACCAGGAAGAGGAGGCAGAAAGGCAGAAGTAGAAGGCAGTAAAAAAGGAAAGGACAGAAATGTCAGGCTTACCTCACCTATTCTGTTCTAACAGCCCTTTAAAGCAACAGATTCTGCTACAAACGATTAGAACGCAGAGCTCAAGTGCATATTTGCTGTGAAAATATGCTGTGAAATTTGCTGTGAAAGTTAAAACTTTAGGAGAGGGGTGGGATGGGGGGGGTGGGATATACATATGACTAATCCGGGATTATACATATCTGTAAACAACAAAACTCTGTAAAAGCAAAAATGGAAAATTTTTAAAATGGCAAAAAAAAAAAAAGAAAAAGAAGAACAACTTTAGGAGGAGAGGGTATTTGTTTTCCATTTAGCAAGTAACTGAGGGAGAGAAGCATAGAAATTAAAAGTGGGTTCCCTGCTCCCATGAACCTCTGTGTAAGTGATTACAGTACAGGGAAATATTGTAAAGGTGTACTCATGTTCCTTGGGATCGCAGAAGAAGCTGGGGATGGGGCGCATCAGAGGCATGGTCAGGTAGCTGGGTTCTAAAGGAGGAATGTCTTGGGCTGAGTGGAGGAGGACAGTCCCCAGGCAGAAGGAACAGCATGGATAAAGAATTATTCTCAGGAAAAGACTAGGGGTTTTATATGACTAAAACTAAAAGTCCATCTTGAGGGGTTTAGTAAGGGAGGCTGGAAATGAAGGAGCAGTGAGAGCCTCATATATTGCAAATCATGGAGAATCGTTGAAAGATTTTTAGCGTGGGCATAAAATCATCAGAAAAGTATTTAGAGATGAAAGTTATGAGGAAGATTGCTTATGGTGGGAAAGGGACCATAGGTAAGAACGTTCACATGGGAAGACTTTGTGCATTGAGGAGGTCAGGCCAGGTTCACGGCAACTCTGAGTGTGGTGCTATGTAGTCATTAGCATCCTACCTTTATTACTATTATTTTGGCCATGCTGCATGGAGTGCAGGATCTTAGTTCCCTGAACAGCAATCTAACCTATGCCCTATGTGAGAATGCAGAGTCTTAACTGCTGGACCACCAGGGAAGCCCCCGGAACTTACTGCAGAGCACACTCAGGACTTTGTACAAGAATGCAGGAGGAGGGTTGAAAACCTTTGTCCTCATCTGAAGAGAAGAAAGGGGAGGAAGGGAATCTGATGCTGATTTCCCTGTGATGGGAATCAGGCTTTGAGCCCTAGCCCACTGCAGGAAGAATGGGGGATACGGGCTCTGAGGGCAGGTGCCTTTCCTATCCCAGGCCTCTAATCTTCCTTTCTCCATTTCCTTAGGCCAAACTGCAGGGGCATGTGGAACCGCTGAGGAAGCACCTGGAGGCTGTGCAGAAGATGAAGGCCAAGGAGGAGAGACGGATGACAGAGCTGAAGGTGAGTGAATGTCCTTGACAGGGCTGACTGACTCTGGTCAGAGCAGGGAAGATGGGCTCTCACAAGTGCTAAGATACTCTGAAGAGGGGCAGCCAAGGCCTGGGGGAGAGAGAGTCACCTCAGGATTGTGAGGAGAGAGGGGGTCTAGCAGGTCAAAGAAAAATAATCAGTTGCTCGGTCATCTCTCTGACTCTTTGTGATCCCACAGACTGTAGCCCACCAGGCTCCTCTGTGCGTGGAATTTCTCCAGGCAAGAATGTTGGCATGGGTTGCTGCTCCCTTCTCCAGGGGATTTTCCCAGACCAGGGATCAAACCTAGGTCTTCTGCATGGCGGGCGAATTCTTTACTATCTCAACCACCAGGGAAGTATTAGCAGATCAAGACGCTCGTTTATTCCTAGGTTGCAAAATAGGTTTAGCTTGGATGGAGATGGTCAGTGCCCAACCCAAGGCTGCAGAGCAGGCAAAATTCACATACCAGCTATCAGGGCCACTCCAGGTTCCAAGATAGATGGCAGGCGGAGGGCAAGGCAGCCCTGAGTGTGAGTGGAGGAATGTTAGCACTGCAGAGACCTATTATCTTCTAGTCCAGTGTTTTTCAGCCTTTTTGTTTTTTTCATTATTTTGCTCACTCCTCCCAATGGAGCATTTTTAGATATGTTCTAATTCCAATTCTTTACCTCCTGCCTCTTTGTGTAAAGCTGGTAGGCACTGGAATGGCCTGGCAATGAGCTTCGGAGACCAAGCCCTCCTATCTGATGTCTTCCCCCATCTTCTAGTGCCTGCCATCCTGGCAGGGTGGCTGAGCCTTGCCAGTTCTGTGAGGACTTGCCATGAGGGACTTAGTTGCTGGCAGTTGCTGGCCACCTAGTGGTGGAGTCAGAGTCTGGGAGTTGGCCAGCTGCCCAAATGGAGAGGGGCTCTTTGAGTGCAGAGGTGTCAGGATCTGAGTTTCACTGAGACAGAGAGTGAAACTTTTTCCTTCACCCACTTGGCCAGCCAGGACTTTCTCCACGCTCTGGCCTATTATCTCTTTTACATAGAAGATACTCTGAAGGCCAAGGAGGAGAGCGGATGCACTAAGGTGAGTGAATGTCCTTGACAGGGCTGACTGACTCTGGTCAGAGCAGGAAGATGGGCTGTCACAAGTGCTAAGATACTCTGAAGAGGGGCAGCCAAGGCCTGGGGGAGAGAGAGTCACCTCAGGATTGTGAGGAGAGAGGGGGTCTAGCAGGTCAAAGAAAAATAATCAGTTGCTCGGTCATCTCTCTGACTCTTTGTGATCCCACAGACTGTAGCCCACCAGGCTCCTCTGTGCGTGGAATTTCTCCAGGCGAGGATGTTGGCATGGGTTGCTGCTCCCTTCTCCGGGGGATTTTCCCAGACCAGGGATCAAACCTAGGTCTTCTGCATGGCGGGCGAATTCTTTACTATCTCAACCACCAGGGAAGTATTAGCAGATCAAGACGCTCGTTTATTCCTAGGTTGCAAAATAGGTTTAGCTTGGATGGAGATGGTCAGTGCCCAACCCAAGGCTGCAGAGCAGGCAAAATTCACATACCAGCTATCAGGGCCACTCCAGGTTCCAAGATAGATGGCAGGCGGAGGGCAAGGCAGCCCTGAGTGTGAGTGGAGGAATGTTAGCACTGCAGAGACCTATTATCTTCTAGTCCAGTGTTTTTCAGCCTTTTTGTTTTTTTCATTATTTTGCTCACTCCTCCCAATGGAGCATTTTTAGATATGTTCTAATTCCAATTCTTTACCTCCTGCCTCTTTGTGTAAAGCTGGTAGGCACTGGAATGGCCTGGCAATGAGCTTCGGAGACCAAGCCCTCCTATCTGATGTCTTCCCCCATCTTCTAGTGCCTGCCATCCTGGCAGGGTGGCTGAGCCTTGCCAGTTCTGTGAGGACTTGCCATGAGGGACTTAGTTGCTGGCAGTTGCTGGCCACCTAGTGGTGGAGTCAGAGTCTGGGAGTTGGCCAGCTGCCCAAATGGAGAGGGGCTCTTTGAGTGCAGAGGTGTCAGGATCTGAGTTTCACTGAGACAGAGAGTGAAACTTTTTCCTTCACCCACTTGGCCAGCCAGGACTTCTCTCCACGCTCTGGCCTATTATCTCTTTTTACATAGAAGAATGTCTCCAGCTTATATCTGGATGAAAAGTGTGCTGATCATCCGGGATTGCCCTGCCCAGGCAAATGGGGTGGGAATTGGTAGAGGTCTTCTCTCATTATTAGTGAAGGTATCTAACATAATATTCTTGATTTTGCTTCATGGCTCGTATGTAAAATCTTACCTGATCCTTTACAGAAAAAGTTTACTGACACCTAATCTAGAAAGATTGGGTGACTTTCCCAAGGTCATTAGTCGTATAGCCAGGACCCTAACTTTGTATCTTGATTCCTGAATTTTTCATTTATTTCAAAGAATTCTTACCAAGCACCTACTCTGTAGTTGGCATTGTTCCAGGGTCTGAGGCCCCTGTGGCAGCAGAGCTTACAGAGCAGTGGAGGAACAGGTGCATGCCGTGAGGAGGTGCAATATTTATGAGATGGTCCTGATTTAAATCTGGAAGAGAAAAAGACTTCTCTCAGGAATATTTAAACTCAGATCTAAAGAAAGAGTCAAGTTAGGTAGCCAAGATGGAAGTAAGTGTTGCAGGCAGTGGTTGGTGAGTTTGGGACCAGTGGGCCAAGAACATGGAAGAGATGCTTGCTGAAGCTAGGACATGGCAGGGTGGGGGAAGAGGACAAGGGGCCTCTATCCATTCAGAATGCAGATTTCCTTTGCCTTGGATTGAGGGGCAGCAGTTGCACGATTAAAGGCGTATGTTTCTGCGTGTTGAGACGGTATCCACCATCCCCTTTGCATCATCCCAGAGCCAGATGAAATCAGAGCTGGCAGCTGTGGCCTCAGAATTTGGGCGGCTGACACGATTTCTGGCCGAAGAGCAGGCAGGGCTAGAGCGGCGCCTCCGAGAGATGCACGAAGCTCAGCTGGGGCGTGCAGGAGCCGCAGCCAGCCTTCTCTCCGAGCAGGCTGCCCAGCTGAGCCGCCTGCTGGCTGAGGCCCAGGAGCGCAGCCAGCAGGGGGGCCTGCGGCTGCTCCAGGTAAGCAATGGCCCCTTCCCTCTGCACCTCCCAGAGCCCCATGTCTTGTTGTGTCAGGCGGTGCTTACCAAACCCCTGTCCAGATCTGCCTCTCTTCTCATTGGGAAAATGATTTAACCCTTAGACTAAAGGGTTTTTTGAGGCTGGAGACAGAGTAGTTAGTGCTGAATGTGGTGCATGTGTCATGATTGTACCTAATGAAAAGAGTGAAGATCCAGTTTGTAAAAGGAGGGTTTTAAGAGTTTGGAAAATAATTTTTGATAGTAATACCCTGAAAAATATGATCAAGTCAGCAGATGAGTTAAATTAGGCACAGTGAGTCATAGGAGTGATTTGAGATGGATGCATGTGTATTGAAGGCCTTGTGTATGTTTTTCCTCACTCCCTATTCAAGTTCAGTCCTTTCTCTGGCTGGAATCAGATGGGGAGAAGGGAGCCATCCCCGTGCAGCTGACTCTTTGTCTCTTTTTCCCTCTCCCTCTTTTTGTTTCTGTTATTCCCAGGACATCAAGGAGACTTTCAATAGGTGTGTTCCCACCGTTTATCCTTTGTGACCCAGTGACCTCTGGTTCCCCATCCCTGCCTCTTAGATATCCCACTCCTCGCCTTCCTCCTGGACCCCTCCTTCCCCTCAGCTTCTGCTCTTCCCTCTGGGAATATCATGGTCCCACCCCCTGCCCGGTCCCCTTCTCCAGGTGTGAAGAGGTACAGCTGCAGCCCCCAGAAGCCTGGTCCCCTGACCCGTGTCAACCCCATAGCCATGACTTCCTGACAGATGCCATAGTGAGGAAAATGAGCCGGATGTTCTGTCAGGCTGCCCGAGGTAGGGAGGTCACCTGTGACTTTCTTTTGCCATTCCCTTCACAGACTTGAGACTGGGTTCTGAGGGAAGTTGGGCCCTGGGGGAATGGTGGGTGCTGAGGTGGAGCAGGGTAAAGGCAGGCCAACTGGGGCTTCAAGGCAAGAGCAGACGTTCTAGCCCAGGTAGGTGTTGGGGAGTAAAAGCCAGGGCCAGAGGGAAAACCTGTTTAGTGTCCTGAAAATAGAGTGGGGAAATAAATGGAGCCCTTAGAACTTGACTCTCGACTCAGCTGAGGCAGGGAGCTGAGGACAGCTGGATGGGTGGGGGAGAGAGAGGTGAAGGTGGACTGTGATAGCAAAGCCTAAACTTTGGAGTTGGCTGCTAACCCAAGAAACAGTTGTTCCAGCCCTGGTATATTTGTCCTCCCTCCTCCCAAGTGGACCTGACGCTGGACCCTGACACGGCTCACCCAGCCTTGACGCTGTCTCCCGACCGCCGGGGGGTCCGCCTGGCAGAGCGGCGGCAGGAGGTTGATGACCATTCCAAGCACTTCTCGGCAGACTGCTGCGTGCTGGGTGCCCAGGGCTTCCGCTCTGGCCGGCACTACTGGGAGGTAGAAGTGGGCGGGCGGCGGGGCTGGGCAGTGGGTGCTGCCCGTGAGTCAACCCATCGTAAGGAGGTGGGCTCTGGGGGGTCCTCTGTGGCCAGTGGGGACGCCAGCTCCTCTCGCCATCACCACCGCCGCCGTCGGCTCCACCTACCCCAGCAGACCCAGCTCCAGCGGGAAGTGTGGTGTGTGGGCACCAATGGCAAACGCTACCAGGCACAGAGCTCAACGGAGCAGACACTACTGAGCCCAAGTGAGAAACCGCGGCGCTTTGGCGTGTACCTGGACTATGAGGCTGGGCGCCTGGGCTTCTACAATGCAGAGACTCTGGCTCACGTGCACACCTTTTCAGCTGCCTTCTTGGGCGAGCGTGTCTTCCCTTTCTTCCGGGTGCTCTCCAAGGGCACCCGCATCAAGCTCTGTCCTTGATCAGCCTGCCACCCGCACGGGCCCCTCTAGTTAGCACTGGGGAGGCGGGTGGTGGTGGAAAGTGGCCCATAAACTTAGGGGCTTAAGTGCTCCTGTTACTTCCTTGCTTCATGCTCCTCTTTGACCCCAGGCCCCTACTTCTAGCAGTCTATAATGAGCTCTCCTAGCCTCCAGCTCAGCTTCCTCTCATTTACTGTGTCTGTTCAACAGGTCTGCATGGGTCCCTGATGACAACAGCTGCCTGGTCTTCCCTGTCTGCCCAGGGATCTGAGTTTTTGAGTAGGGGATGAAGGGACGTTGTAATCTCATTACTAAACTTTCCTTTCCCTATTCCTGTTCAACTTTCATGTCAGTCCTCAGGCTGGAGGATTGAGGCAAGACTCATGACACAGCCCTCATTCCATTTTCTGATGCAAATTTCTGCTAAGGAATTTGGAAGCTTTTGTATGTGTTTGAGGCAGGCTGGGAAAAGGGTAGAGCTGGATAATCAAGTCTACTCTGGGGAAAATAGGATTCTAATTTTTCCTTCCATCCCCAATTTCTACCTCCATAGACTGGCCAGAATTTAGCTTCAGTGAGATCTGGAATGGTCGACATGAAACTACAAACATCACCCAGTAAATTATTTCCACCTCTCCCTTTCTTTTTCAGCACTTAATGTAGGAGCAGAGCTCCTCCCCAGTCCCAATCCCTCAGGTCTTTTCATTGCCGGGCTCCTTCCCTTTTCTTCAGTGAAAATTCCCTTTGTCAGTTTCCAGCCTCTCTTCTGTGCTTAGTGCCCTCCATTTGGCGAGCCCTGGTGGGCAGCCTGGGGATAGGGATTTAAATCCTTGGGAGGAGAGCCTTGGGCAGAGTCTATTTTTCTAGTAACCCTTTGCCTTCTGTCATGTATCAGCTTTTGTCCTCTGCTTTGATGCGAGGTCAGTTTTATGCTCCTGGGGGGAAAGGGAAGATGTATTGTGTTGTGGAATAAAAAGTTTATTTGCTGCTTTTGTGGAGCCCATTCCTTAAGAGTGTGGTGGTGCCAGTAGTAAAGAATCCACTGCCAATGCAAAAGACACGAGAGATGTGGGTTTGACCCCTGGGTGGGAAGACCCACTGAGAAGGAAATGGCAACCTACTCTAGTTTTTCAGCCCCAAAATTCCATGGACATAAGAGCCTGATGGGTTACAGTCCATAAGGTTGCAAAGTTGGGCACACCTGAACATACATGCACATGAGATGCCATGGAACAGAGGACTGGTTAATTGCACTTTCCTTGTCAGGTGTAATTCTGTTTCAAAGGAGTAAGGTATAAATCATCACTTTCCATCTGAATACTCTGCTTAGTTCTTGATAGGCTACAGACCTACTTCAAGATTCCATTCCTATTTGTTTTGTCTGCCCAGGGATTTTGAGTAGGGGATGAAGGGACGTTGTAATCTCATTACTAAACTTTCCTTTCCCTATTCCTGTTCAACTTTCATGTCAGTCCTCAGGCTGGAGGATTGAGGCAAGACTCATGACACAGCCCTCATTCCATTTTCTGATGCAAATTTCTGCTAAGGAATTTGGAAGCTTTTGTATGTGTTTGAGGCAGGCTGGGAAAAGGGTAGAGCTGGATAATCAAGTCTACTCTGGGGAAAATAGGATTCTAATTTTTCCTTCCATCCCCAATTTCTACCTCCATAGACTGGCCAGAATTTAGCTTCAGTGAGATCTGGAATGGTCGACATGAAACTACAAACATCACCCAGTAAATTATTTCCACCTCTCCCTTTCTTTTTCAGCACTTAATGTAGGAGCAGAGCTCCTCCCCAGTCCCAATCCCTCAGGTCTTTTCATTGCCGGGCTCCTTCCCTTTCTTCAGTGAAAATTCCCTTTGTCAGTTTCCAGCCTCTCTTCTGTGCTTAGTGCCCTCCATTTGGCGAGCCCTGGTGGGCAGCCTGGGGATAGGGATTTAAATCCTTGGGAGGAGAGCCTTGGGCAGAGTCTATTTTTCTAGTAACCCTTTGCCTTCTGTCATGTATCAGCTTTTGTCCTCTGCTTTGATGCGAGGTCAGTTTTATGCTCCTGGGGGGAAAGGGAAGATGTATTGTGTTGTGGAATAAAAAGTTTATTTGCTGCTTTTGTGGAGCCCATTCCTTAAGAGTGTGGTGGTGCCAGTAGTAAAGAATCCACTGCCAATGCAAAAGACACGAGAGATGTGGGTTTGACCCCTGGGTGGGAAGACCCACTGAGAAGGAAATGGCAACCTACTCTAGTTTTTCAGCCCCAAAATTCCATGGACATAAGAGCCTGATGGGTTACAGTCCATAAGGTTGCAAAGTTGGGCACACCTGAACATACATGCACATGAGATGCCATGGAACAGAGGACTGGTTAATTGCACTTTCCTTGTCAGGTGTAATTCTGTTTCAAAGGAGTAAGGTATAAATCATCACTTTCCATCTGAATACTCTGCTTAGTTCTTGATAGGCTACAGACCTACTTCAAGATCATCTGCCACTTCTACCACTGCTTTTCCTTGTAATTTCCATCCTGTGGTCCTCATGCCCTAGACTCAGGTACACCACATCATCTCCCAAGTCTTTTTATGTATTATATCTAGTTGAAGTCAAAGAAGTCTCATTGCCATTATGGGTTGGAGGGTATATACAGAAGAGCTCAATACACTTCACATTTGCCATTAAGCTGCCATGAGAGGAAAAGTCAGCTTAAACACCTCCAGACCATGCCACCTAATTATAAGTCTCTGTAAGATTTACACAAAGGAGCCACTGAATAACTTTTGGTGAGTTGCCTTGCCTTAAAGGATTAAAACACCCCCCCAAGCCTGTTTTAACCAGCTCGCCAATTTGATGCAGGTTTTGAAACCTGATCAGTTTGAGAAGTTTTCAGAGAAAGACACTCACTGTAAAAGTCAGAAAGCCAGTTTTTAATGTTTAAGCTCTGCCATGTTTGTTTCTAACGGGTGCCGATGGTTACCTGCCACACTCGCACCAGGTTGTCTGTGTAGCCAGCAAACAGTGTCTGTAAGGAAGGACACATTCAGTCAGAGCCAGTACTCCCAGGGGAACAAAGACGGCCCTTTTAGGATCCCCACTCACCCAACTACTATTCATAGGTGATTATGTATTTCTATAGGAAACAACAGCTGGTCATAAGGATTCACAGGTTTGCAAACGGATCAAGGTCCTAACTGAAGACAGGCAACCACTGCCCCTCAGAGATCCCAAGCTGATCTGTGTTCACTGGCAGAGCTAGCCAATTCCTGCCAAACCAACCCAGCAATCATTTATGTCACAGACACTGGTTTTGTAACTGAGGAACAGAAAGCAAGAAAAGGCTAAAAGTGGAATCACCCGAGGACACACCACTCACCTGGCCATCAGCAGACCAGGCCAGAGAGGTACACTGGGGAGGCTCTGCCTTGCTGCTGGTACTGATAACTTCTTGCTTCAGTTCATCTACAATGATCTTGCCCTCCAAGTCCTGGGCAAGGGGTAAAACAAGGTTAAGGACACTCAGCTCTTTCATTCCACCGACACTGTCAAGACAGAGATCCCCTCTCAAAAGCCCCTTTGACGACACTTGGCAATGTTGATCCGTTTTTGCCTGTCATGAAGGAGGCTTGCTACCATCATCCTGTAGGGGAGAAGAGCCTGGGATGCTATTAAACATCTTAAATAATGCATAAGAACACCACCTCCAAGGATGGATTACTCAGACCAAAGTGTTAACTGCAGAGGTGAGTAAATTGCTACAATCGTTCATCGTTTTTGAAAGTAGGCAAAGATCCCCCACCACGGCAAATAATAATCCCAAGAAGTTTTAACTCAATTCGTCTTGGGTATCCACGAATAATTCCAGTTGTTCATGATGTTCAAGCCCCAGCAGTGACTCAGAAGACACACTGAGAAATTACAACATTGCCAGGCACTGCAGCCCACACTCACCCAGATCTTGATGCTAGGGCCTGTGGCAGCACAGAGCCAGTAGCGGTTGGGACTGAAGCACAGGGCGTTGATGATGTCCCCCCCATCCAGCGTGTAAAGGTGCTTGCCTTCATTGAGGTCCCACAACATGGCCTGCCCATCCTGGGTGACAGGGATTGCAAGTCAGAGCAACGTGACCTTCTTCCAGATGTTAATCCCATCCATCTCATCCTAAAATACTGCCTTAATTCTTAACTGCCTACCATACTACCCTGACTTTTCAAAAGCCATTTTCTCAAGCATCAAACTATGTCTTTATGTAATACATGACACTCCACCAACCCTACAAGAGTCCCTAATAACTTCAAAATGCACCACTGTAAGCTCCAAAAGCACAGGATCTCAATTTCATAAACCAGCCTTAAGAAACTAGCTTCACATAAGACTATCTCTATAGGCCTTATCATTCTCAAAATGGTCTACAGAAACATTTATTCTTGGATCGCTATCTTATTACCCTGAACATTCTAAGACATTGTTCCCCACTGAGTAGGAGACTCCCGGCCTCTGAATACCTTGCCTCCAGAGGCACAGAGGGATCCATCTGGAGAGACGGTCACAGTGTTCAGGTAGCCTGTGTGTCCAATGTGATTGGTCTTCAGCTTACAGTTTGCCAAGTTCCATACCTAAAATTGTGGGTCATAGGTGAAGAACCTGGGCTCTGGACCAAGGTCAAAGGGATCAGGTCAAATTGCATGGTACTATGCTGAAAAAACATTCCTGGACAGAATTTTCATTCTATCAGTTAACAAAAAAGTCAATATACATTTGCCTCTTACAGAAAATGCTTTTCATGTTGCCACCTTACAAGGAACCCTGGGTTCCCAATTAGCTACTTTAGACCAAATATTAAAACATAATGGCCTGTACTGATGAAGTATCACAAGGAAAATGGTCAAGTCGAGGAACAAAGCTTTCAAAGTTAATTATGACCAACTTGAGAGGCACTGGGAACACATTCTTGTTGGTAAAGGCTTTACACTCTGGCTCCAAGCTCACCTTGACCAGCTTGTCCCAGCCACAGGAAACAATAATGGGATTGCTGCTGTTGGGCGAGAAGCGGACACAAGACACCCACTCTGAGTGGCTCTCATCCTGTAGAAGATGGAAAGGAAGTAAGGAGAAACTGTCTTGCTCCATGAAACCCCAGACCCCCACCCTTCCCCCAGTTATGATACAATCTCTTTAGACTCCAGATGAGGCTTGAAAAGGGGGAGGGGAAGCTGTTCAACATGTGCTTCCTACACGCGCCTTCTCTTTACCTGGACAGTGTATTTGCACACACCCAGAGTATTCCAGAGCTTGATGGTTTTGTCTCGGGAGCCAGAGACAATTTGCCGGTTGTCAGAAGAGAAGGCCACACTCAGCACATCCTTGGTATGGCCTACAAATCGGCGTGTGGTGGTGCCCCTGAGAGGGAGGACTTGGTTACTCTCTAGACTTTGCAAACATTCTTCCAGTCACTCTTTCCCTGGCCTAGTTCCTCACCGAGTGGAGCTGCAATACCCTCACAAACCTGGTCATGACTTTAGTTAACAGCAGGCTCCTGGTTGAGAGTATGTCAGAGAATCCCTTCAGAATTGCAGGACATGTCCTCACTCCCACATGGGGATCAGCTGACAATGTCATCTGTCATCACCAGGATCCTCCATTATGCCTGACCACCCAGAGACTGAGCTCCCAACATGGAGCATGTTCAAATGCCACCTACTCCCAAGGGCAGTATCTAATAAAACGGCTACGACAGGCCATCCCTCAGTAATTCTGGATATCTAATTAAAAGCAACCAAAGGAGGAGGTCAAACAACCACAACTATATTCTCCAAGTACTCTCTGCCTTAGAGTTTACACAAAGTACCCCATCACACCCCTGGGAAACCACTTCCTGATGCTATCTACTTGGTTTCTACCCAGTGTGCCCCCAGTGCCCCAGAGCAGCTACTTGCGTTGTGAGATCCCAGAGGCGGAGGGTTCCATCCCAGGAGCCGGAGAGGGCAACTGGCCATCTGAGGAGAAGTACTACATGGCTATGAAGTATCACAAGGAAAATGGTCAAGTCGAGGAACAAAGCTTTCAAAGTTAATTATGACCAACTTGAGAGGCACTGGGAACACATTCTTGTTGGTAAAGGCTTTACACTCTGGCTCCAAGCTCACCTTGACCAGCTTGTCCCAGCCACAGGAAACAATAATGGGATTGCTGCTGTTGGGCGAGAAGCGGACACAAGACACCCACTCTGAGTGGCTCTCATCCTGTAGAAGATGGAAAGGAAGTAAGGAGAAACTGTCTTGCTCCATGAAACCCCAGACCCCCACCCTTCCCCCAGTTATGATACAATCTCTTTAGACTCCAGATGAGGCTTGAAAAGGGGGAGGGGAAGCTGTTCAACATGTGCTTCCTACACGCGCCTTCTCTTTACCTGGACAGTGTATTTGCACACACCCAGAGTATTCCAGAGCTTGATGGTTTTGTCTCGGGAGCCAGAGACAATTTGCCGGTTGTCAGAAGAGAAGGCCACACTCAGCACATCTTTGGTATGGCCTACAAATCGGCGAGTGGTGGTGCCCCTGAGAGGGAGGACTTGGTTACTCTCTAGACTTTGCAAACATTCTTCCAGTCACTCTTTCCCTGGCCTAGTTCCTCACCGAGTGGAGCTGCAATACCCTCACAAACCTGGTCATGACTTTAGTTAACAGCAGGCTCCTGGTTGAGAGTATGTCAGAGAATCCCTTCAGAATTGCAGGACATGTCCTCACTCCCACATGGGGATCAGCTGACAATGTCATCTGTCATCACCAGGATCCTCCATTATGCCTGACCACCCAGAGACTGAGCTCCCAACATGGAGCATGTTCAAATGCCACCTACTCCCAAGGGCAGTATCTAATAAAACGGCTACGACAGGCCATCCCTCAGTAATTCTGGATATCTAATTAAAAGCAACCAAAGGAGGAGGTCAAACAACCACAACTATATTCTCCAAGTACTCTCTGCCTTAGAGTTTACACAAAGTACCCCATCACACCCCTGGGAAACCACTTCCTGATGCTATCTACTTGGTTTCTACCCAGTGTGCCCCCAGTGCCCCAGAGCAGCTACTTGCGTTGTGAGATCCCAGAGGCGGAGGGTTCCATCCCAGGAGCCGGAGAGGGCAAACTGGCCATCTGAGGAGATAACCACATCACTGACAAAGTGGGAGTGACCCCGAAGAGCACGCTGTGGGATACCATAGTTGGTCTCATCTCTGGTCAGCTTCCACATAATGATGGTCTTATCTAAGGGCGGGTAAAACAAAAACGGAAACCCAGTAAGATACCACACAGTCCATCATCCGACCTACTGAAAGATGCCTCAAGGTGACTGGTGCGCTCACAAAATAAAGTAAGGGCGTTTGTAGGTAGGAAAACTACAGGCCGTGAGAGCAGTTACTAGCCAAGTCCAAGTGACTCTACTCAAGAGACAAGCAGAGATCAAGTGACACCCTGAGAATTTATCTCGGTTGTGTGGAACTTTACTGGGTCATGGATGCTCCTTTCGGAGATCCGGACCAATTTCACACCTACTATAAGTCTTTTCTGAGGTCTCACGCACGCACACAGCAGCCTGGAGACTAGCTGTAGGCCTCCTGAGACTACTGCTGAAGGCTGCAAGAAATGCTGGCATGAGAAAAGTCACTCCAGGACTGGAACACTGCAATGTGCTCCATTCAACAAACTTTCCTCCTAAGTGCCACACCTGATCCTAGCCTCAGGTTTCTAAACAGCGTGGGTGCAAACGCAGGCGACAAGTCTCCCAATGCTGTGAGTTACAGAACGAGGGGAAAAAAAGGCAAGCGAAGAATGGGCACGAGGTACTCTATGGAGTGTCTCACTAACACACGAGCAGAGGGCTGGGCGGCAGCTCAGAAACAGCCTCTGGATTTCAGCATAGGCATTCAGATGGCATGTTGGACTCATCACTGAGCGCCCGATCCTCCATTATGCCTGACCACCCAGAGACTGAGCTCCCAACATGGAGCATGTTCAAATGCCACCTACTCCCAAGGGCAGTATCTAATAAAACGGCTACGACAGGCCATCCCTCAGTAATTCTGGATATCTAATTAAAAGCAACCAAAGGAGGAGGTCAAACAACCACAACTATATTCTCCAAGTACTCTCTGCCTTAGAGTTTACACAAAGTACCCCATCACACCCCTGGGAAACCACTTCCTGATGCTATCTACTTGGTTTCTACCCAGTGTGCCCCCAGTGCCCCAGAGCAGCTACTTGCGTTGTGAGATCCCAGAGGCGGAGGGTTCCATCCCAGGAGCCGGAGAGGGCAAACTGGCCATCTGAGGAGATAACCACATCACTGACAAAGTGGGAGTGACCCCGAAGAGCACGCTGTGGGATACCATAGTTGGTCTCATCTCTGGTCAGCTTCCACATAATGATGGTCTTATCTAAGGGCGGGTAAAACAAAAACGGAAACCCAGTAAGATACCACACAGTCCATCATCCGACCTACTGAAAGATGCCTCAAGGTGACTGGTGCGCTCACAAAATAAAGTAAGGGCGTTTGTAGGTAGGAAAACTACAGGCCGTGAGAGCAGTTACTAGCCAAGTCCAAGTGACTCTACTCAAGAGACAAGCAGAGATCAAGTGACACCCTGAGAATTTATCTCGGTTGTGTGGAACTTTACTGGGTCATGGATGCTCCTTTCGGAGATCCGGACCAATTTCACACCTACTATAAGTCTTTTCTGAGGTCTCACGCACGCACACAGCAGCCTGGAGACTAGCTGTAGGCCTCCTGAGACTACTGCTGAAGGCTGCAAGAAATGCTGGCATGAGAAAAGTCACTCCAGGACTGGAACACTGCAATGTGCTCCATTCAACAAACTTTCCTCCTAAGTGCCACACCTGATCCTAGCCTCAGGTTTCTAAACAGCGTGGGTGCAAACGCAGGCGACAAGTCTCCCAATGCTGTGAGTTACAGAACGAGGGGAAAAAAAGGCAAGCGAAGAATGGGCACGAGGTACTCTATGGAGTGTCTCACTAACACACGAGCAGAGGGCTGGGCGGCAGCTCAGAAACAGCCTCTGGATTTCAGCATAGGCATTCAGATGGCATGTTGGACTCATCACCGAGCCGCCCGACCCGCGAGCTCCTAGGCAGTCACACACACGGGTTTGAGAAGTAGATTAAGAAGCCCCTAACCGTGCAACTCACCCGACAGCCATTTGTGTTTCGGAGCGTGCAAAGCGGGGACGCCTCCCGGGTTTATCCGTGCTGGGGCCAAGACAAAACCGGCGCTCCCGCGCTGAGGCCTAGGCTCAGGTCATCCCACAGCCCACCTCGCGGCCCAAGGGCCCAAGCATGTGACACGCGCAAAGTCCCCTGCCCCTTAGTCCCACGCGTCAGCTCGTACCTCGAGAAGCGGACAGTATCATGTCCGGGAACTGGGGAGTGGTAGCGATCTGGGTCACCCAGCCGTTGTGGCCCTTGAGGGTGCCACGAAGGGTCATCTGTTCAGTCATGGCGACGGAGAGTGCGGGTGTCGCCGCAGCGACAAGGATGGAACTGGATAACTTTGAGAGACGACCGCTCCCGCCGCGGCCCCGCAGAGGAAAAGAGCGAGCCGCTCAGGCCGGAACCGGAAATACCGCCTTCCCACAATGCACTTCTGCTCAAGATGGCAGCGCCCTGTAGCTCGGAGGGCGCTGAACTACAGGGCGCTGGGCCCGTCGGCCGTAAAACATAAATTTGGCAGCGGCGTACAAATACCTTACGAAACCAGCACCCGTCAGTATTTTAAAAAAGGCTTCTTATCGTTGGGGCATGTCTAAAAAGCAGAAGAGAAGTGCACGCCCCATTTCCGGAAAGACAGCCTATTAGCTTCACGGACCCTACGTGGCGCAGTCTGAGCCCCTCCCTTTCCGCTCGGTGGTTTGAAGGGCACGGCAGAGGGAGCGTAATTTCATGGGTGCAATTGTGAGTAACGGTGGCAATGCGAATAATAGTACGTTAACTTTTGAAAGTAGTACGTTAACTTTTGAAAGTAAAGTGTTCAGGTGATTTATTAAACTCAAAAGATTCCATACGCGGGGTAGGTGTATGGAAGTTTATTTTCTGATGGTTTTGGGTGTGGAAAGACTTAGGTCACCCAGGACCAAGGCAGGAATGGGTTCCGGAGAGGAAAATCGGGAATGAAGGATGTCAGTCTGTGGGCTGTTGGACAGTTAACCCCGTTCCCGCCTAAAAATGACCGTTGAGAGCTTTTCCAGAAGCTGAATGGCCCCAAGAGGAAGGACCCCAGAGCCCTTGGATCGGGGGCGGGGGGGGGGGGGGGTCCAGGCGTGACTATTTCTTTTCTGTTTGTGCCATGTATTAATTTATTTTCTCATGAAATGAGATTGGGAATAATAGTACCTATCTCACATGGTGTGGAGAGTAAATAAGATAGGTAAAGCACCCAGAAAGATGCCTGGGAGAGTAAAGAGGTACTAAAACATCTCTTAGATCCCAGATCCTATTTTAGGTCTTGGGGATACGGCTGTGAATAGGATAAAAGGGACCCCCCCCCCTCCTTTTTTGAATGTACATCCAATGAGATGGGGGAAAGAGAGTTTAATGGGGAGATTTTTAATAAAGATAGATATGGGAGAGAGCCCTGGGGATTTACAGAAGGTAATGTTCCAGTCCAAGGGAAGTCAGTGCACAAGTCCAGAGCTGGAGGGTTGGAGGCCCTGGGGACCAAAACTGTGATGGAGGTGGGGGGCAGTTGACAGGGCCTTGCAGACTGGGGGGAGGACCTTGGAAAGCATACTAGAAGGCCTCCTTTCGGAAGGAAGGTGTAGGACAGTGGCAAACCTGCTGTTGGCAATGGCCACTCAGGTGTGTGAAGAAGGCTGGAATCTGTCCCTTGAGGGCAGGTACTCTCCTGGTGCCTTGCAGACCTCTGCCTTCCTCTGCAGACATCTTGGGCTCCTCCAGAACAGTCTTAGCTGTGTTCCTGCCTGGCTTAATGACTTCTTCAAGAGTTCCATCACCTCCTCCCTGGTGCCTCCAACTGGCTGTCCCGTAGCTTTTCCAATGCCAGACTCTATTCCCGCCCATACATTTCCTATCTCCTGTGATGGTGGGAGACCCTTGCCTTTACCTACCATAGTATCCAGCTCCCTGCCAACAACTTGGGCCGTGCCTGAGCCCCCCTGGGTGCTCAGCACAATGGAGAGGTGAGCGATTTCTCTTTGGGGGGGTCACCCAGGACCAAGGCAGGAATGGGTTCCGGAGAGGAAAATCGGGAATGAAGGATGTCAGTCTGTGGGCTGTTGGACAGTTAACCCCGTTCCCGCCTAAAAATGACCGTTGAGAGCTTTTCCAGAAGCTGAATGGCCCCAAGAGGAAGGACCCCAGAGCCCTTGGATCGGGGGCGGGGGTGTCCAGGCGTGACTATTTCTTTTCTGTTTGTGCCATGTATTAATTTATTTTCTCATGAAATGAGATTGGGAATAATAGTACCTATCTCACATGGTGTGGAGAGTAAATAAGATAGGTAAAGCACCCAGAAAGATGCCTGGGAGAGTAAAGAGGTACTAAAACATCTCTTAGATCCCAGATCCTATTTTAGGTCTTGGGGATACGGCTGTGAATAGGATAAAAGGGACCCCCCCCCCTCCTTTTTTGAATGTACATCCAATGAGATGGGGGAAAGAGAGTTTAATGGGGAGATTTTTAATAAAGATAGATATGGGAGAGAGCCCTGGGGATTTACAGAAGGTAATGTTCCAGTCCAAGGGAAGTCAGTGCACAAGTCCAGAGCTGGAGGGTTGGAGGCCCTGGGGACCAAAACTGTGATGGAGGTGGGGGGCAGTTGACAGGGCCTTGCAGACTGGGGGGAGGACCTTGGAAAGCATACTAGAAGGCCTCCTTTCGGAAGGAAGGTGTAGGACAGTGGCAAACCTGCTGTTGGCAATGGCCACTCAGGTGTGTGAAGAAGGCTGGAATCTGTCCCTTGAGGGCAGGTACTCTCCTGGTGCCTTGCAGACCTCTGCCTTCCTCTGCAGACATCTTGGGCTCCTCCAGAACAGTCTTAGCTGTGTTCCTGCCTGGCTTAATGACTTCTTCAAGAGTTCCATCACCTCCCTCCCTGGTGCCTCCAACTGGCTGTCCCGTAGCTTTTCCAATGCCAGACTCTATTCCCGCCCATACATTTCCTATCTCCTGTGATGGTGGGAGACCCTTGCCTTTACCTACCATAGTATCCAGCTCCCTGCCAACAACTTGGGCCGTGCCTGAGCCCCCCTGGGTGCTCAGCACAATGGAGAGGTGAGCGATTCTCTGGTCAGTTCTGTGGAATGTGAGATGGGTTGCAGAAAATCTCTGTCCTCAAGAACCCTTGGTCTGCCACCTCCTGCCTCCACTCTCCGAAAACACCATCGCTCAATATTTTTCCCCCTCTAGTAACTTCATTTGGCTGTCTGAATTTGGCCCACGGTATCCTTGTAGAATCTACATTCCTGAGACAGGATGCCAGGAGACCACGTTTAAAAGGAGTGTACCAGGTCCCTCACACTGGCTCAAAGATGGGACCTTTCTGCAATACCAGGGTCTTTTTCAGAAGCGTCCCAGAAGAGCCCTAGCCTCCCGAGATCCCCAGCCCACCTCTGTCCAGGACCTCCCAAGTCCTCCCTGCCCTCCTCTGGGCCATGACAGTTGAAGGTGACTCCTGACCCATGGGCTTCTGCCATTCAAGTACTAACCAGGGCCGACCCTGCTTAGCTTCCAAGATCGGGTGCGTTCAGGGTGGTATGGTGGTAGACGCCACACTTGTTTCTACTCCAGACAATTCTGGCAGCAGCCCCTCCTATGAGGTGAAGGGGCAAGGAGGGAATTTTGTCCTGGCGCCAGCAGAGGAGGGAGAGTCATGGGGTATAGTAACTTCCTTGTCAAGCAGAGACTGTAGAATTCAGGCTTTCCACTTCAGAACCTTTTTCCAACTACCACCTGCTCTCCTCTCTGAGGGGAGGCTAGCAGGCCACAATGCCACTGAAGGACAATGTTTAGCTGAAGGAGGCTTTGCCCAGATACTGGGGACACTGGGGATCTCTTTGGCAGTAGCTCTGGGCAAGGGAGGGGCTGGAGCAGCCTTTGCGGGCCCAACCCAGCTGCAGTTGAGCCCATACATGCCTGTTTCTCTCAGGGATGCTTTGTGGCTCCCTGCTGCAGTGGTCCCCTATCTTTTAGGCAACAGGGACGTTTTGTGGAAGACAGTTTTTCCATGGGCCTGAGAGTGGGGTGGTTTCAGGATGATTCAAACACATTACATTTATTTTGCACTCCATAGTATCCAGCTCCCTGCCAACAACTTGGGCGTGCCTGAGCCCCCCTGGGTGCTCAGCACAATGGAGAGGTGAGCGATTCTCTGGTCAGTTCTGTGGAATGTGAGATGGGTTGCAGAAAATCTCTGTCCTCAAGAACCCTTGGTCTGCCACCTCCTGCCTCCACTCTCCGAAAACACCATCGCTCAATATTTTTCCCCCTCTAGTAACTTCATTTGGCTGTCTGAATTTGGCCCACGGTATCCTTGTAGAATCTACATTCCTGAGACAGGATGCCAGGAGACCACGTTTAAAAGGAGTGTACCAGGTCCCTCACACTGGCTCAAAGATGGGACCTTTCTGCAATACCAGGGTCTTTTTCAGAAGCGTCCCAGAAGAGCCCTAGCCTCCCGAGATCCCCAGCCCACCTCTGTCCAGGACCTCCCAAGTCCTCCCTGCCCTCCTCTGGGCCATGACAGTTGAAGGTGACTCCTGACCCATGGGCTTCTGCCATTCAAGTACTAACCAGGGCCGACCCTGCTTAGCTTCCAAGATCGGGTGCGTTCAGGGTGGTATGGTGGTAGACGCCACACTTGTTTCTACTCCAGACAATTCTGGCAGCAGCCCCTCCTATGAGGTGAAGGGGCAAGGAGGGAATTTTGTCCTGGCGCCAGCAGAGGAGGGAGAGTCATGGGGTATAGTAACTTCCTTGTCAAGCAGAGACTGTAGAATTCAGGCTTTCCACTTCAGAACCTTTTTCCAACTACCACCTGCTCTCCTCTCTGAGGGGAGGCTAGCAGGCCACAATGCCACTGAAGGACAATGTTTAGCTGAAGGAGGCTTTGCCCAGATACTGGGGACACTGGGGATCTCTTTGGCAGTAGCTCTGGGCAAGGGAGGGGCTGGAGCAGCCTTTGCGGGCCCAACCCAGCTGCAGTTGAGCCCATACATGCCTGTTTCTCTCAGGGATGCTTTGTGGCTCCCTGCTGCAGTGGTCCCCTATCTTTTAGGCAACAGGGACGTTTTGTGGAAGACAGTTTTTCCATGGGCCTGAGAGTGGGGTGGTTTCAGGATGATTCAAACACATTACATTTATTTTGCACTTTATTATTATTACATCAGCTCCACCTCAGATCATCAGGCATTAGAGGCCAGAGGTTGGGAACCCCTGACATACAGGCTCTTGCATGGCCCCAGATAGGGGTCCACCTGGACCGAAGATTTATTTTATTTATTTACTTTGGGCGGGGGTCGGGTTGGGGAGGGAGGGGAGTGGGCGGGCCACTTCTATTGGTCTTTCATTTCTCTATTTTCATTCGTCTTCGTTCTTTGGCTCCTGTGGGCCTCCTATCGCGGTGGCATCTGTCGTTGCAGAGCACCGGCTCTGGACGCAAGCGCTCCAGAGCTCCGGCTCGGTAATTGGACACATCAGTCCAGCCGCTCTGCGGCACATGGGATCTTCCCAGGACAGGGATTGAACCGGCGCCCCTTGCACTGCAAGGCGGTGTCCTTACCCACTGGCCCACCAGGGGAAGCCCCCTCACTCCTTTTTTAAAATTTTTATTTATTTATTTATTTTTGGCTATTCTGGGTTTTCACTGCTGCTGCAGACTCTTCTCTAGTTGCAGGGAGGAGGGGCTACTCTCCAGCTGAGGTGAGCAGGCGTCTTGTTGCAGTGATTTCTCTTGTGGAACTTGGGCTCTAGGGCACACGGGCTCAATAGTTGCGGCTCCAAGGCTCTAGAGCACAAGCTCAATAGTTGTGGCTCACAGGCTTAGTTGCTTTGCAGTATGTGGTATCTCCCTGGATCAGGAATCGAACCTGTGTCTCCTGCACTGGCAGGTGAACTCTTCACCACTGAGCTACCGGGGAAGCCCCTCCTCACTCCTCTTGAGGATTCTGTAGGTTCACTCTTAGTTAGCAGAGGAAGCCTGGCCCCTTCCAGCAGAGTGATGTCCTTTAGCTGCTTGAGACATAGCTGTGCCTTTCTCAACAAAGCCTATTAACTGCCCCAGTCAAGTTGGGCCAGGCGTCCAGACCTCTTCCTTCTCATCCAGGTCCTCTTTACTCTTACCCTCATGGAGGTGGAAGCCTGCTGCAGGCTCTCACCTGGTCTTTGGGGAAAAGTCAGCTCTCCTCCAAGCCATCTTCCTATTTCTCCAGGCAGCCCGCACCCTGTAGGTAGAACTGGTCCTGGTCCTGAGCTTTGTTTTGTCTCACCCACTTACCATCTGAGCCCCTGGGCTGCCCCATCTTTCCCCTGTCTCCAGGGGCACCACCTCCACTCAAGGTAAGAATCTCACAAGAGAAACTGAATCTTCTGAGGAAGCCTCTCACCGTTCCTTTTTGGAAGGAAGCCTCCAGGACCCACACAGCTAGAAAGAGCCCTTCAAACTTACTGTCAAAGGCTATGATCTCCAGGAGCAGAAGCCTCCATCCCCTTGTGCTAGCATTCAAGAGGTGGGAGAGGTCTTCTCTTGAATGCTGAGGTGAGGGCTTATGTATGAGTTGCACAAGGGCCTGAGAGAAAGGGGTGTGGCCAGGACCAGAGGGCCTGCTAACTGCCAGCTTTGGGCAGATGGCTTCCTTGTGCTTCTGCAGATTCTGTGTGGTTGGCTCTGGCATGCCCCTTACTCCATTGTTGTGCCTACACTGGCACTCCATTGCTCCTCCCAATTCATCATTTCTCTTCCACACAGAGCACACGTTGTTCTTCTGTCTTCTGCCAAAAGGCCCATGATGTCTTAGCACCCTCATCTCACCTGAACCAGCCCTTAGTTAAATCTACGCTTCCATCCAGTCTCAGCTCAGGTTGCCACATCTGGGAAGCCATCTGTGACAGGCGTATGTCAGGCTCCTTTATCTCATGCTGTTGTACTGGTGGCGCAGTGTGTGTTGAGTCTCATTTAAATTCTGCCAACCTCTCCTGTAAGTGTCCTAAAGACAGGGACTAGGCTGTTTCTGCTCACAGGCTGCACCCCCAGCACCTGGTAAGAGTTTCGCCTGTGGAAGATTCTAATCTTGGTGGCCAGCCTCGTAGGCTGAGTAGTTAGGGGCAAGTAGGGGCTTCCCCATGGCTCAGATGGTAAAGAATCCGCCTGCAGTGTGGGAGACCTGGGTTTGATCCCTAGGATGGGAAGTTCCCCTGCCTGGAGGAGGGCATGGCAGTCCACTCCAGTGTTCTTGCCTGGCGGGCTACAGTCCATGGGGTTGCAAAGAGTCGGACGTGACTGACTGACTAAGCACACACTTAAAGACAGTCCACCCCCGGGGGCCCCATTAGGTCTTTGGGGAAAAGTCAGCCTCCTCCAAGCCATCTTCCTATTTCTCCAGGCAGCCCGCACCCTGTAGGTAGAACTGGTCCTGGTCCTGAGCTTTGTTTTGTCTCACCCACTTACCATCTGAGCCCCTGGGCTGCCCCATCTTTCCCCTGTCTCCAGGGGCACCACCTCCACTCAAGGTAAGAATCTCACAAGAGAAACTGAATCTTCTGAGGAAGCCTCTCACCGTTCCTTTTTGGAAGGAAGCCTCCAGGACCCACACAGCTAGAAAGAGCCCTTCAAACTTACTGTCAAAGGCTATGATCTCCAGGAGCAGAAGCCTCCATCCCCTTGTGCTAGCATTCAAGAGGTGGGAGAGGTCTTCTCTTGAATGCTGAGGTGAGGGCTTATGTATGAGTTGCACAAGGGCCTGAGAGAAAGGGGTGTGGCCAGGACCAGAGGGCCTGCTAACTGCCAGCTTTGGGCAGATGGCTTCCTTGTGCTTCTGCAGATTCTGTGTGGTTGGCTCTGGCATGCCCCTTACTCCATTGTTGTGCCTACACTGGCACTCCATTGCTCCTCCCAATTCATCATTTCTCTTCCACACAGAGCACACGTTGTTCTTCTGTCTTCTGCCAAAAGGCCCATGATGTCTTAGCACCCTCATCTCACCTGAACCAGCCCTTAGTTAAATCTACGCTTCCATCCAGTCTCAGCTCAGGTTGCCACATCTGGGAAGCCATCTGTGACAGGCGTATGTCAGGCTCCTTTATCTCATGCTGTTGTACTGGTGGCGCAGTGTGTGTTGAGTCTCATTTAAATTCTGCCAACCTCTCCTGTAAGTGTCCTAAAGACAGGGACTAGGCTGTTTCTGCTCACAGGCTGCACCCCCAGCACCTGGTAAGAGTTTCGCCTGTGGAAGATTCTAATCTTGGTGGCCAGCCTCGTAGGCTGAGTAGTTAGGGGCAAGTAGGGGCTTCCCCATGGCTCAGATGGTAAAGAATCCGCCTGCAGTGTGGGAGACCTGGGTTTGATCCCTAGGATGGGAAGTTCCCCTGCCTGGAGGAGGGCATGGCAGTCCACTCCAGTGTTCTTGCCTGGCGGGCTACAGTCCATGGGGTTGCAAAGAGTCGGACGTGACTGACTGACTAAGCACACACACTTAAAGACAGGACATTCTAGGTAGAGGGATCAGCTTGGGGAGGAGGTGTGCAGATGGTCTGCATACACAAGTTTGAGTGTGACAATTTCAAGAGGGAGGGCAGAATGAATTCCAAAGTGGCAGGGAACACTTGTGGTTTTGTCCTGATGCCCAGGACAGTCTCTTGAGAATTATTTCATCCGTCTTCTGCCTAGCCTTGACTTTACTGAAAGGCGTTTGTTGTCACAGTGAAGGCTAGGTAAGAGGAGGAAGACTAGAAATAAGTCAAGTTCAGAAGCTGGACAGGAGAGTCTCCTGGAGGATCATAAGAATCTTTTTTTTTTTCTTTCTTTCTTGCTAAGGAGGAGGATAGTTTTACTTTGAAACATCACAAAAGCAGTCTGGGTTTCCAACATGGCAGTCATCCTAGGAGTCTTACAAAGGAAAGGACAGAGGACTCACCAGAGGTCTTATGATGAGGGGCTGAACATCTCTTCCACTCCATTTTTACCCTGCTTTCTCCACTCCAGGGTCTGCTGGGTTCTGTGTACAGAAGCTATTTAATGATTGAAGCCTAAAGAATTAAATTCATAAAGGCTGGAAGACAGGCAAACGTGAGACTACAATTATAGGTTCTGTTTCATTCTTCCTAGTGAGAGGCAGGGATGTGGCCTAAATCAGTGCTGGGAATAGATCTTACAAAGAAATTACATGCCACCTTTTAATCTCTTGAAAAAGATTCCTTGTCCATCTTAGGGAGAAATCTGAGGTCTAATGGTGTCCAGAATGCTAATGCATTCTGTTGGATCTTCCTTGAGAGATGGACTATGGGGTCCCCCAGGCCCTGGGTGCTTTTGCACAGTGGTCCCCAACCTTTTTGGCACCAGGGACCAGTTTCATGGAAGACAAGTTTTCCATGGACAGGGGCGGGGTGGGGGTGGAGGATTGGTTTATCCATCACTCACCTCTTAATTTGTGGCCCTGTTGGGGACCCCTGCTTTAGCAGATGTGCAGAGGTAGGGGCGGTGAAAGAGAATATGATCCACAGAACTGGAAGAAATGCCAGCAGAAGGCAAACTTCTTTGCTTTGTTTAAGGATTTAGAACAGTACTAGGTGGTAGGGAGAAACAAAAGGTGACCCAAGGTACTTGTTCTCAAGTTTTTTTTACCAGGAAGAGCGTGTCGTTTGAACCAGGGTCAGGAGATTGTCTTGAAATGGAACGCTGAGGCTAGCTAGCTCACTACAAGATATGAAGGCTGGGAAGGAGACAGCCCTCAGCCCACATGACCCTCCCCTGCTCACACTTGGGTTAAACAGCCAAAGCCTGCTGAGATATCCCATCCTAGGTGTGTAAAATCCCATCCCAGAGAGAAGGGATTTTACACACCTAGGAAATGGCAGCCAAAGGGTGTGACCTCCAGGCAACCCCTTTGCAGGCCACCTGGATCCCCTTTATCTCTGCAGGACCCTACTTGATGCCAAGTGGAATTGTCGACCAGTAGGCTCTGACCCAATTCTGGGTCTGAACTTTAGGATGGGGAAAAGGCAAGGAAGGTCTAAGCCCACTGGAATGAGGGGCTGAACATCTCTTCCACTCCATTTTTACCCTGCTTTCTCCACTCCAGGGTCTGCTGGGTTCTGTGTACAGAAGCTATTTAATGATTGAAGCCTAAAGAATTAAATTCATAAAGGCTGGAAGACAGGCAAACGTGAGACTACAATTATAGGTTCTGTTTCATTCTTCCTAGTGAGAGGCAGGGATGTGGCCTAAATCAGTGCTGGGAATAGATCTTACAAAGAAATTACATGCCACCTTTTAATCTCTTGAAAAAGATTCCTTGTCCATCTTAGGGAGAAATCTGAGGTCTAATGGTGTCCAGAATGCTAATGCATTCTGTTGGATCTTCCTTGAGAGATGGACTATGGGGTCCCCCAGGCCCTGGGTGCTTTTGCACAGTGGTCCCCAACCTTTTTGGCACCAGGGACCAGTTTCATGGAAGACAAGTTTTCCATGGACAGGGGCGGGGTGGGGGTGGAGGATTGGTTTATCCATCACTCACCTCTTAATTTGTGGCCCTGTTGGGGACCCCTGCTTTAGCAGATGTGCAGAGTTAGGGGCTGTGAAAGTGAATATGATCCACGCAGAACTGGAAGAAATGCCAGCAGAAGGCAAACTTCTTTGCTTTGTTTAAGGATTTAGAACAGTACTAGGTGGTAGGGAGAAACAAAAGGTGACCCAAGGTACTTGTTCTCAAGTTTTTTTTACCAGGAAGAGCGTGTCGTTTGAACCAGGGTCAGGAGATTGTCTTGAAATGGAACGCTGAGGCTAGCTAGCTCACTACAAGATATGAAGGCTGGGAAGGAGACAGCCCTCAGCCCACATGACCCTCCCCTGCTCACACTTGGGTTAAACAGCCAAAGCCTGCTGAGATATCCCATCCTAGGTGTGTAAAATCCCATCCCAGAGAGAAGGGATTTTACACACCTAGGAAATGGCAGCCAAAAAGGGGGTGTGACCTCCAGGCAACCCCTTTGCAGGCCACCTGGATCCCCCTTTATCTCTGCAGGACCCTACTTGATGCCAAGTGGAATTGTCGACCAGTAGGCTCTGACCCAATTCTGGGTCTGAATCCTTTAGGATGGGGAAAAGGCAAGGAAGGTCTAAGCCTGGAACTCAGCTAGGAGGAATGAGCCTCCCTGTTCTGTAAGGCTATTTCTAATTCAAATCCCTGAGGTATCCATTTTTCTTCTTTGGAATGGGGAGCGTTGGGGAGAAGAGCAGCAGGTCTCCTGGTAACAGGAGCCTTGTGGCATCTCCTCCAGTACTTCCCACAACCACAGATGAGCTGTTGCCCAAGTCCAAGATTCTCATACTGTACCTCTGAGGGTTCTGGTTTGTGGGCCGACACTATCATTAAAAGTTAGATTTAGGGGACTTCCCTGTGGCACAGCAGGGGACACAGGTTCAATCCCTGATCCGGGAAGATCCCATATGCCTCTGAGCAACTAAGTCCATGCGCCACATCTACTGAAGCCCATGGATCTAGAGCCCGTGCTCTGCAACAAGAGAAGCCACTGAAGTAAGAAGCCCACTCACCACAACGAAGAGTAGCCCCCACTCACCACAACTAGAGAAAGCCCATGCAAAGTAACGAAGACCCACTGCAGCCAAAAATAAATACTAAAAAAAGAAAAAGAACTATCTCTCTTTAGTGGCCAAATGGGTTTTTTTTTAAAAGTTAAATTTGGGACTTCCCCGTCAGTCCAATGGTTAAGACGCCATGCTTCCAGTGTAGGGGGCACAGGTTCAATCCCTGGTCAGGGAACTAAGATTCCACACGTTGCACGGTGCAGCCAAAAAAAAAAGGTAAAATTACCACCACTTTTGCTCTCACAGTCTCTTCAGCTCTGTTATTCACAAAACCTCTCAGTTCGTCTTCTCTCATTAACATTGCCAGCATAAACTGCATTCCCTTCCAGAACTCCAAGACCTCATCACCTTCTGCCAGGATTTAGTACTAAAGGAAAAAGGGAAGAACCTTCTTACCTGCTTTAATGGTTTGTGCCCCTCATCCCATTTTCAAAAAGTCAGACAGCCAAATAAAACTTCATTTATACTTATACTCCTCCTGTTCTGAGGTTCTAGCCCCAGATCTTCAGAGGAAGTGGGCAATTGTTTTTCTAGGAAACCACCTGGATCAGCCGGTGTGACCTCCAGGCAACCCCTTTGCAGGCCACCTGGATCCCCTTTATCTCTGCAGGACCCTACTTGATGCCAAGTGGAATTGTCGACAGTAGGCTCTGACCCAATTCTGGGTCTGAACTTTAGGATGGGGAAAAGGCAAGGAAGGTCTAAGCCTGGAACTCAGCTAGGAGGAATGAGCCTCCCTGTTCTGTAAGGCTATTTCTAATTCAAATCCCTGAGGTATCCATTTTTCTTCTTTGGAATGGGGAGCGTTGGGGAGAAGAGCAGCAGGTCTCCTGGTAACAGGAGCCTTGTGGCATCTCCTCCAGTACTTCCCACAACCACAGATGAGCTGTTGCCCAAGTCCAAGATTCTCATACTGTACCTCTGAGGGTTCTGGTTTGTGGGCCGACACTATCATTAAAAGTTAGATTTAGGGGACTTCCCTGTGGCACAGCAGGGGACACAGGTTCAATCCCTGATCCGGGAAGATCCCATATGCCTCTGAGCAACTAAGTCCATGCGCCACATCTACTGAAGCCCATGGATCTAGAGCCCGTGCTCTGCAACAAGAGAAGCCACTGAAGTAAGAAGCCCACTCACCACAACGAAGAGTAGCCCCACTCACCACAACTAGAGAAAGCCCATGCAAAGTAACGAAGACCCACTGCAGCCAAAAATAAATACTAAAAAAAGAAAAAGAACTATCTCTCTTTAGTGGCCAAATGGGTTTTTTTTTAAAAGTTAAATTTGGGACTTCCCCGTCAGTCCAATGGTTAAGACGCCATGCTTCCAGTGTAGGGGGCACAGGTTCAATCCCTGGTCAGGGAACTAAGATTCCACACGTTGCACGGTGCAGCCAAAAAAAAAAGGTAAAATTACCACCACTTTTGCTCTCACAGTCTCTTCAGCTCTGTTATTCACAAAACCTCTCAGTTCGTCTTCTCTCATTAACATTGCCAGCATAAACTGCATTCCCTTCCAGAACTCCAAGACCTCATCACCTTCTGCCAGGATTTAGTACTAAAGGAAAAAGGGAAGAACCTTCTTACCTGCTTTAATGGTTTGTGCCCCTCATCCCATTTTCAAAAAGTCAGACAGCCAAATAAAACTTCATTTATACTTATACTCCTCCTGTTCTGAGGTTCTAGCCCCAGATCTTCAGAGGAAGTGGGCAATTGTTTTTCTTAGCTACTTTCCATTAGAGTCCTCTCCTGTCACATCTTTCACATTGATCCACATGGATCACACGTGTAACTGGCGTAAGGCTATATTAGTCAGACTTAAACAAAAAAGTGGCCTTTTCTCCTTTTATACCTAGAAAACACTAAACACTTAAACACCAGTGCCAGGCACTGACTGTAGCATCCAAGTGAGGCTAGTAATGGCTGGGCTGTAGAGGACTACTTTTTCCTGAGGTTAGACCAGTGATTCTTTTTTTTTTTTTTTGGCCACTTCTAATGGTCCTTCATGTATCTATTTTCATTCATCTTTATTCTTCAGCCTGTGTGGGCCTCCCACTGCAGTAGTCTCTTGTTGCAGACCACCGGCTCTGGGCGCGTGTGCTCCAGAGCTCCGGCTCGGTAGTTGGGACACATGGGTCCAGCTGCTCTGTGGCACATGGGATCTTCCCAGGCCAGGGATCGAACCAGCGCCCCTTGCATTGCAAGGTGGTGTCCTTACCCACTGGACCACCAGGGAAGCCCTAGGCCAGTGATTCTTAACCAGGGATACTTTGCACCTTACAGCCTCTCCTGATTGAGAAAGTTGTCTTCTGCTCTTTCATCTTCCTTTGAACTTTATTACTCCTAGCATCCTAGGAAGGAACAAAAATTCAACCTGCTTTTTTTGTATAGAATTATACAGTTCAATATGATTTGACAGCCATTAGCTATATATGACTATATAAGATTAATATAAGATTAATTAACGAGTTTTACTAGTCACACTGCACGAGCTCAAGTCATATATGGTTAGTGGTACCTCTACCATATTGCGTAGCACAGCACAGATTTAGAGCACTTCTATCATTGTAGAGTCCTTAGAGCTGGTATGGAGGGCTAGAGTCTTTGTCTCCTCCTTTTTGTAATCCTATTTTGTCTCTCAATAAATGTGATAACTTCATTGTTACAGGATAGCTTTTAAAGGGGGTCAGGGATCATGGGTGGGAAGCAGCACAGAATCTCTAGGTCCTACGAAGGTTTTACAAGGCACGGGCCAGGGGCCAGAAGTTGATGGCCAATGGCAGAGAAGCCTTAGATTTTAAAGAGGTGCTTTAAGGGATGACGTATCATTCCAGGGTCACTCCCACTCTGACAGGAATGGAGAAGCTCTGGTCTTAATTCTGAGTAATAGTTCAACACTGCCCTATGGGTCTGCTGAATCTAAGGAACAGCTGAAGTGACTGCCTTTATTACTTATTGTTTCTAGATCTTAATTCATATATTGCTTTATCTTAGTCCTTGATGGCAGTGATACTGGCAACTAAAAGGCCTGTTGACCCCCTTACCTGTATGCCAAGAGCTGAGGTATGTGGGGGTCTTATCAATTAATCCACTGACACTATGACTACATTTAATAAAATTCCAGCTAGGTGAGGCTATTCTTCCACTAAACACTCTTTGGTGGGGAGGGGCAGGTTGGGGAGGGAGGTGGGGGTGGGCGGGCCACTTCTGTTGGTCTTTCATTTCTCTATTTTCATCCCTCTTTGTTCTTTGGCCCGTGTGGGCCTCCCATTGCAGTGACCCCTGTTGTCGCAGAGCACCGGCTCTGGGCACATGCGCTCCAGAGCTCTGGCTCGCTAACTGGACACATGGGTCCAGCCGGTCAGTGGCACGTGGGATTTTCCCAGGTCAAGGATCAAACCGGCGTCCCTTGCACTGCAAGGCAGTGTCCTTACCCACTGGACCACCAGGGAAACCCCACTAAACATTCTTTAACACCGTGCCAGACACTGACTCTAGAGCCTAAGTGAGGCTAGTAATGGCTGGGCTGTAGATAGGACTACTTTTTCGTGAGGTCAAACTAGTGATTCCTAACCAGGGATACTTTTGCACCACCCCCTCCAAGACATCTGGCAACAGGGAGACACCTGTGATTGTCATGACTGGTGCAGGAGTGCCGCGTATATCTAGAGGGCAGGATCCGTGGATGCTGCTAAGCATCCTTGACTGCACAGGCTATCCCCCATCCTGCCAAGTGAAGAATTACCTCACCCAAAATTACAAGAGTGCTGAGGCTGAGAAACCCTGGCCTAGAACACGACATGGATGAATTCTTCATGCGAAGACTAATGAGGTACAGTGTTAGAAGGCCAGTAAGAAAGGCTAGTTCGTGTCTGATAAATCAGGAAAGAAAAAAAATTAGGAGTCAGTGGAACAGAGGTCTCCATAAAGATGAAGGGCATTTATAACTGGAGTGTGTTTAACTGTACTAGGATGCTAAGAGCTAAAGTTGTGGTACAGCTGGAGTTTAGGATTTCAGATGTGTAGCAAGCCTGCATGGAGATGAGGTCCAGGGTACAGCCACAGGAGTAGAGAAGAGCAAGTTAAACAGTCTGACTTGTAATACAGCAGTCAACAGCTGAACTTAATAGGAAGACATTCAATAAGCAGATGAGCATCTGATATGGATATATAGCAGTTTTCCTCAATGTTTTTGTAACTCACAACTTTACTTTCCATATACCTTTAACTCCTCACATTCTCCCTCCTTTGATGTTATTTAAAATTTCAAAATTAAGTTTCATGACTAAAATTAACCAAAGCAATGGTAATTTTGGAAGACAAAAATTTATTCAAATGATGTAAAAACCATGTCACTGTTAAGCCTTAACTTTTCTTTCCTGGATGGTGTAGAAAATGCAACAAAACACAAGTCACTTTGACAATATTCTTGCAGTGTCTTCTCCCACAGTTAGTTATAACAATAACTAAATTTCTAGTCAAAACAATCCAACTTCATGTCCCACAAACTCCTCGTGAAATTCTTCCAGTGAACATCAATGTGAAACATGAAACATTCTTCCTCCAACCTTCCACAGGTTGGTTTTAAGGAACAAGGTCAAGAACACATCAGCCAGAAGAGTTTTGGATGTTTTTTCTCTTTTTTCCCGGAAATAACATTCATGAATCTGGTTCTTGAGAGATTAGCCAAGAAAATGGACATGGTAACTAGATTTTTGGCAAGTGTTTAAAGTGCTTGTTTCATAATGAGCAGTGATGTTGGTGTTTGTCCCTTGACATCTCAGAATCATTGTATCTGAAGCTACAATATGTTAAATTCTGCTTAAAGTTTTAATTTTGAAGTTTTCAAGTACAGATTCTTTATCATTGGTGTTCCAAAATTAGTTGTTCTGTCTATAAATTCAGCTGAATCAAATTTTCTGACAGTCAAGGAAACGCCTTATGTGACAGTAAACACTGAACAGCATTTGGATTTTCGAAAACCAAGGCAAACTGGGATCAGATATATTATTTTTTCAAAACATTTATGCTGACAGCAAGGCTTAATATTTCCAACAGATTAGAGGCAGACTTGTGAAGTCGATGCTTGGTGGGGACTGCTGCGGTACATCCTGAACGCCAGTTTTCTTCCATTTTTGATAAAGATCCAGATCTAAACCATGCCATTGCTGTAGCACCACCATTTACTCCTCTAATTTTTTTCTTCCAACGAAGTGCATTTTATACAACTTCAAAATACTGTCTTCAAAAATACTGTCTTCAGTGCTAGGCTTAAAATAGCACATTCACAGTTTTTAAAGTCTTACTCTGAACACAAGCAAAGTCGTTTTCTTTATCAGTAGATTAATTTCAACTTATAGGAAAGAAAGATAAACTGAGGTTTCTTTTTTTTTTTAAACCTGATGTCTGATAGGCTCAGTCAGTGAATTCAGAGTCCAGATGTAGAAGTTGATGAAGAAATTCTGGAAGTCCTCAATTTCCTCTCAAAGTTGTGGCACCGCTCGGAATGCAAGGTTTCATAAGTTTCTCCATTTTTTTCTCCTTTGCAATTAAAAGGGCTATTTAATATTAAGCTTTCATGGCCTCTGAAGATTCCTATTAATATTCCAATACTGTCCAATCTTTTAAAAAAAAAAAGTGTGCTCTGCACATACTTCACTGTTTAGTGGCATAACTTAACAGTGTTTGGCATGTGTCACTGCCCAGCACTTGCAGATAATTCAGCTGACCCTATCTTCTGCATCATACAGCCATATTTGATAAAAGCCTCAAAAACTTTTTTGGCTGCCACCTTTATAGCTACATCAAAGGAAAAAAAAATTTTTAACAAACCAGTAAAACAAGGAGTACTGATGATGGAAGCATCTGGTCCCTCTTGCAGAGTGATGAATGCTTTTACTGGGCAGCTGCGTGGCAGGGCAATACAGGCGTCCAGTTATGCCTGAGCCGCAACAAGTGAAATCATTGTTCGTTTTCTTTTTATACACCCTTCTGCTGCCTAAAGCCTGACACCATTTAAAGGTACCATTGGTCGGTCTAAATGATCTTACTTTCATTATCCTCTGATTCTAGCTTGAAGAGTCAAGACGAACTCTTAACTCACAGGGTGGACTAAATGGAAGAAGTAAATAAATAAGCTTTTCAGAGCTAAAAGGCCTCCTATACAAAATTAAACTTTAAGAAATAGCAGTATAAATGGCACCATATTTACAACAAACATCTCTGGTTATCCAACTTGTTACACACCTCATTGATTATAGGCCTTACTGTGAATACTTCCTGCTCTGCCTTTGTATTCCCACCAGCCAAGAAGTTCTTTCCAATCTATGTCTTATATTACGAAAAATTAAATCTTTTTTCTTTTTAACATTACAATACTAAATATGATTTCATAAACTACAACTCTGCATATCCTGCAACACTGATATAATGTGTAAAGAATGTGAGAGAATGCTTGCTTCCCTATTCCTGAAAATCACAAACCTATTCCTTGAGTCTCTGAGTAACAACTCCCTACTGTAGCCCCTTAAAACTAAAAAAGCTTCATCACCTCCAAAGGAGATTACATTTTCTGGTGAATTAATACCTGACATGAGAGAATTTAATGTAACCAGAACTGTGTGGTGACTATGTACAGCCAATTAAATAAACCATTATATAAAAAGTTTCATATAATGTTAACTATTATTTTGAGAATTTTGTATAGTAAGATTCTGAATCATGCCACTGTAAGATGCATGTTTACCAATGAAAAGCAAAACTGTAAACCATATAAAGCAGGAAGGAATAGGTCAGTTACTAGCAGTTTACATATGGTCTACACAATTATTACCTCTTCAGTGTAACTCCTATGTGTAGTAACACTATCACCTAAGTTCTGGTATGTTTGGGGAAAAAAATGTTTCATTTTCTTTTAAATGTTATATATTTTGAAAGGGATTTATCTCCAATGTGTTTAACTTGGTTTTGCTGTTTACACTCACTAATGTGCTTTATACATTAACTTCTAAGACTTCAAATAAGTGTTAGCTGGCCTTCTAAGATGAAGAGATCACCTCTTTTTCTCTTGTCTAAACTGACTTTCAATTAAAATTTTGGTTTCAAAAATCCTTTTTAGAAGATTCTAACAGAGGAATGAAAGGTTACCTCCTCTCTTCAGCTTTTTTTTTCAGCTTTATTTTTTAAAACCCAGAAGTATAGGACAGTTTCTTTTATAAGCAAACTTAATTATTATTCTGGGGGAAAAGCAGGTAGTATAGTTTATCCTTAAATCATACTCATATAATGGAATTAGCAATGGTTTGTAGTGAAGATTTGTATCTTAACTGTGTGCACTTACCAACAATTACTGTGCAACAGGGGGCGGGAAGGGGGAGAGATGATAATATCTAATATCTCATGCTGGTAGGACAGGGTTCCGTTTGTGTTGACTGCAACCCAGAGTAATCCATACGTTTTGAGGCCCAAATATATACCTGTGTACATGTAATCTAAAAGTTTCATAAAACAATACTTACCCACATTATGCTCCCATGCACTCGATATTTCCTTGTTTTATTTAAAAATAATGCTGGGCATGACCCATTAAGAGCCACTAATTGGTCAAAACCCACTTTTTGAAAATCATTACTGTAGAAGAACATGAGGAAATACATTTTATAAACTGTAAAGCACTACGGAGACGTCAGCAGCTGCTACTAAGACTTTCATGGACCAAAGACAACCTTTCCTTTCTTGGGTACTGCTAGGAGCCATATCTAGTTAGGCTTTTTGACAATATGCATGTTGTCATTGAGATAATTCTCTAATACTCAAATCAGGACTAGAAAGCAAGGTTTTAACCAAATCAGAACCAAAAGGAAATTAAAGGAAACCAGAGGAAAGTCAAAAAAAGTCTGTTTCATGCTTATGGTTTATAAAATACTTTCATGGATGATCTCTTTTAATTTTAACAAGCCTAGGGGAAGAGTAAAGCTAAGAGGCTGACACTTGCCAAGATTAGGCAGTAAGTTTTAGAGCCAGGTCATCTGATCGTAAATCCTTAACTTCTTCCCTTATGATAACAGGTAAGGAAATGATTGGGGCAGGTGTATTCTGATGTTTATGTCCTGCGCCTTTCTCCACAGGAGAAATGGGCCCCACCAAAGGTGGGAAAGTAACCCTTGACTTGGGAAGACGGTATGTCCAGCTGGTCTTATTAGCAGGAACACCTGGCTTTTTGGTCTACCGATTAGTCCTCGGTTTTGACACTGCTTGTGCTGATGCCCGAAATGATTAGTCTAATTATCTACTGGCTAATGGCGTTCCATTCCAGTATATTAAGGGTCCTGGAGTTCAGGGAAATTAAGTGGTGGTGGGGTCTGTCCCTTAACACCCGCTTATACTTGGGCAGATTGAAAGGGAGTAACAAGTGATCAGCTCCTGATTACTGTTTGGAGGTTTTACTCAGTTTCCTCTGGGGAAGCCGGTCAGCCTCAGCCCATCTCTCTTCATGCTGGTAGGACAGGGTTCCGTTTGTGTTGACTGCAACCCAGAGTAATCCATACGTTTTGAGGCCCAAATATATACCTGTGTACATGTAATCTAAAAGTTTCATAAAACAATACTTACCCACATTATGCTCCCATGCACTCGATATTTCCTTGTTTTATTTAAAAATAATGCTGGGCATGACCCATTAAGAGCCACTAATTGGTCAAAACCCACTTTTTGAAAATCATTACTGTAGAAGAACATGAGGAAATACATTTTATAAACTGTAAAGCACTACGGAGACGTCAGCAGCTGCTACTAAGACTTTCATGGACCAAAGACAACCTTTCCTTTCTTGGGTACTGCTAGGAGCCATATCTAGTTAGGCTTTTTGACAATATGCATGTTGTCATTGAGATAATTCTCTAATACTCAAATCAGGACTAGAAAGCAAGGTTTTAACCAAATCAGAACCAAAAGGAAATTAAAGGAAACCAGAGGAAAGTCAAAAAAAGTCTGTTTCATGCTTATGGTTTATAAAATACTTTCATGGATGATCTCTTTTAATTTTAACAAGCCTAGGGGAAGAGTAAAGCTAAGAGGCTGACACTTGCCAAGATTAGGCAGTAAGTTTTAGAGCCAGGTCATCTGATCGTAAATCCTTAACTTCTTCCCTTATGATAACAGGTAAGGAAATGATTGGGGCAGGTGTATTCTGATGTTTATGTCCTGCGCCTTTCTCCACAGGAGAAATGGGCCCCACCAAAGGTGGGAAAGTAACCCTTGACTTGGGAAGACGGTATGTCCAGCTGGTCTTATTAGCAGGAACACCTGGCTTTTTGGTCTACCGATTAGTCCTCGGTTTTGACACTGCTTGTGCTGATGCCCGAAATGATTAGTCTAATTATCTACTGGCTAATGGCGTTCCATTCCAGTATATTAAGGGTCCTGGAGTTCAGGGAAATTAAGTGGTGGTGGGGTCTGTCCCTTAACACCCGCTTATACTTGGGCAGATTGAAAGGGAGTAACAAGTGATCAGCTCCTGATTACTGTTTGGAGGTTTTACTCAGTTTCCTCTGGGGAAGCCGGTCAGCCTCAGCCCATCTCTCTTCACCCTGTGCCCCACAAAAAGAGGCTCAGCGACCAAGCGGCCAGCTGCCTTGGTTTCCCCTCCACTCCCTCCAGATCCCCACCTTCTCTCGCGCCGCTTACCTTGTACTCATGGGCCACTTCGTCTAAGGGCACCACACTGTGCTGTTTGTGGCTCCTGGACTCTCGGCAAATCACACAGATGGCCTCTTTGTCCACCTCACAGTAGAGTTTCAGACCTTCTTGGTGTCTGGAGCAGATGCCGTGGTCGTTCCCCCGGCTCCCTCGACTAGGAGTGGGACACATCTGGCGAATTACCTGGACCATGTTGGCCAGCTGCAAGTTGGGACGAAAGCTGCGACGCGTAAAGCTCTTCCGGCACTGCGGGCAGGTGAACTGCCGCGGAGGGGATGGAGGCGCGGGCAGCTGGGGGTCAGGGTACAGCTCTTCGTCGTCTTCGTCATTTTCTTCCAAAATGTCCTCTTCTGCTAACGGGTAGATGTTAATTCTCAGGTCATGTCTCAGGGCTCCCGGGTAGTAATAGTCCGTATCTTCCTCCTGGTCCGATACATAATCCATGTTGTCCCAATCTCTGAGGCCACGGCCACGGGCCCAGGGCCCGTAGACCTCTTGGTCCTGGAAGAAGTCGTCAGGATCGCCCTGGTACAAGACCTCCCGAATGGAGTGGCTCCATCCACGGATGGCCCCCACCGCCTCGTCGTCATCCTCGTCCTCCTCCCACTCGTCCTCCTCGTCGTCGCTCTCCTCCTCCTCCTCTGCCATGTTCCACAGCTGGGTCACACACCCCCGGCAAAAGTTATGCCCGCAGCGGATGGACACGGGGTCGTTGAAGTAATCCAGGCAGATGGCACACACCGCTTCCTCCTGGAGGGTCTGCACGGGATTGGGCGCACGGGCCACGCCAGCCATTTTAAGGCGCCGCCGTTGGTGGTGGGCGCGTCGGCTCAGCGCTGAGGAGCAGGGGGCACACCTGCGCACCCGCCCCCGGTCTGCGCCGGTGGTTCAAAGCGGTCCCCAGCTCGGCTCTCTCTCTCCAGGCCCTCTGACGAAGTCCTGCGCCTCTCTGTCCCTCCCGAGCTTCAGGCACGAAAGCCTCCGGTCCGAACTCGCAGCTGTTTTCCGAAGGAAGTGGGGGCAGGACCAGGCTGCGGCCCCCACTCCCCTTCGAGGCTCAGCGTGCAAACCCAGTCCCGTCCACGTTTCTCGCCTCTCTCTGGGTCTGCAGGACCGGCAGCGTCCTCAGAAGCCGGGGATCAGCTCAGAAGCCGGCGCTCCTCCCCAGTGCGAGGCGACCAAAAATGACGTGCGCACGCTCGCACGCGAGTGGCGGCGGACTGGGCCGATGGAAGACCAAGTCTCTATGGTGCCTCCGGGGTTGCGCCAGGCGGGAAGCCCTCCCGCCCCTCCGGCTACCCCAGACAGCAAAGATGGACTGGTCAGAGCAAGTGGAGGTGGCGAGAGAATCGATTTAAGCCACGGAGCGCTTAATCACCCAGACCCACAGGGTCTAACGGCCACACTTAACGCCCTTATGTACTTCCGGCCCTTCTAGCCAGAGGCCTTTATGGTAGGCGGAACTCCTCTTTAGTGGCCGCTTCGCTGGAGGGCGTGGTCTGTAGGAAACTGGCGGGACTGTGTTCGCTCTGCGACTGGATGGCGAAGAAGTGGAAAAATCTGGCATGAAAATTTAGGGGCGGGACTTCCCTGGTGGTCCAGTGGTTAAGACTCTGTGTTCCAAATGAAGGGGACTTGGGTTCGATCCCTCGTCAGGGAACTAGATCCCACATGTCACAACTAAGACCCAGTGTAGCCAAATAAATAAACAATTTAAAAAATAATAATTAAAAAAAAAAGAAAAGAACTTAGGTGCTTCCAAGTTGTCCTCCTCAGACCAGTTCACCCCTTTATTGCTACCTGTCTTCAGACACTTTAAATTCAGCATACCTTACACGACTTCGTCTGTGGATTTTTTCACCTCCATCTATAGTCCTTCCATTCAGCACTCACCATGCTTGCACACACCCCCAAATAACCATTCGCACGGGCCACGCCAGCCATTTTAAGGCGGGGGGCGGTCCCCGAGCCCTTCTGCGCCGGTGGTTCAAAGCGGTCCCCAGCTCGGCTCTCTCTCTCCAGGCCCTCTGACGAAGTCCTGCGCCTCTCTGTCCCTCCCGAGCTTCAGGCACGAAAGCCTCCGGTCCGAACTCGCAGCTGTTTTCCGAAGGAAGTGGGGGCAGGACCAGGCTGCGGCCCCCACTCCCCTTCGAGGCTCAGCGTGCAAACCCAGTCCCGTCCACGTTTCTCGCCTCTCTCTGGGTCTGCAGGACCGGCAGCGTCCTCAGAAGCCGGGGATCAGCTCAGAAGCCGGCGCTCCTCCCCAGTGCGAGGCGACCAAAAATGACGTGCGCACGCTCGCACGCGAGTGGCGGCGGACTGGGCCGATGGAAGACCAAGTCTCTATGGTGCCTCCGGGGTTGCGCCAGGCGGGAAGCCCTCCCGCCCCTCCGGCTACCCCAGACAGCAAAGATGGACTGGTCAGAGCAAGTGGAGGTGGCGAGAGAATCGATTTAAGCCACGGAGCGCTTAATCACCCAGACCCACAGGGTCTAACGGCCACACTTAACGCCCTTATGTACTTCCGGCCCTTCTAGCCAGAGGCCTTTATGGTAGGCGGAACTCCTCTTTAGTGGCCGCTTCGCTGGAGGGCGTGGTCTGTAGGAAACTGGCGGGACTGTGTTCGCTCTGCGACTGGATGGCGAAGAAGTGGAAAAATCTGGCATGAAAATTTAGGGGCGGGACTTCCCTGGTGGTCCAGTGGTTAAGACTCTGTGTTCCAAATGAAGGGGACTTGGGTTCGATCCCTCGTCAGGGAACTAGATCCCACATGTCACAACTAAGACCCAGTGTAGCCAAATAAATAAACAATTTAAAAAATAATAATTAAAAAAAAAAAAGAAAAGAACTTAGGTGCTTCCAAGTTGTCCTCCTCAGACCAGTTCACCCCTTTATTGCTACCTGTCTTCAGACACTTTAAATTCAGCATACCTTACACGACTTCGTCTGTGGATTTTTTCACCTCCATCTATAGTCCTTCCATTCAGCACTCACCATGCTTGCACACACCGACCCTCCCAAGTAACCATTCATTTTTCATCTATCCCTCTGACTCGCCATCCATCCATTATATGCATGCATAACCCTTCTAATCCATTTATCTATCCAAGTTATAAGAACAACAACAACAGCAACAACAACAAAAAAATGAGTAAGGCATGATCCTTCAAGACATTATAGAGTTATAGGCGTCTGATCATCCTTCACCCAAGATTTACAAGGTTTGTTTGTTTAACTTGGCCCTGGATAAGAAGCACCTTGCACGTATCGATCCAATACAGATTTCCGCATGTATGACAGAGACAAAATTTGGGGAAATTGCTCTTTTCCTTAAGGCGTTCATAGCAGTCTCATATGTTCTACTTCAATAAGATGCTATTCAAGACCCACTGGAGTGACTGCATCCCTCACTAATTGGTCAGTTTGATCTGAGGAGCTCCACTTGCCCTAATGGAAACTTCATCCAACCCTGAATCCCGTGCTCTTCCTCTCTGGGCCTGCACTTGAACACAGGGCAAGAATAGTAAATGTGTTATTCAATGTTGTATACACAGCTCCTCTATCATAGTACTACACATACAGTGCATACTCCCTACATATCTGCTGAATAAACAGATGAAACCCAATAAACTGCTCCCATCAAGTCTTGCTGATTTTTATCTCTTCAAATCTAGATCTCTATCTCTGCTCTTTCCAGTCTACATTTGACCCCATCAGCTTCCAAATGGACAGAAAGTTTCCAGAAGGGTCAATTGCCCTCATTTCAGTGCATCTTTCAGCTATCAGTACCATTCACCTGAAATGAAAGTCTGACCCACACTTGCCAAGCTGTGGCCTCTGTATCTTTGGACATGTTCACTCACCTAGAAGTCTCTCACCTCACTGCTTCACCTGGATATAACCCCTAGTTAACCTTCAGGTCTCTGTCCAGGCATAAACTGAAGGAGACCCTTCCCGGAGGCTGGTACCAACCTATGATCAGACGTTAGCTCTGTTACTCACTCTCTGCAAAACCTTGAATTTGTTTCTTAACATCCCCGTGCTGGGCTTCCCTGGTGGTCCATTGGGTAAGGACACCACCTTGCAGCACGAGGGGTGCCGGTTCGATCCCTGGCTTGGGAAGATCCCAACGTGTCACAGAGCGGCTGGACCAATGCCCAGCCAGAGCTCTGGGGCGCATGTGCCCAGAGCCGGCGCCCACGACAACAGAGGCCACTGCTGTGGGAGGCCCACACGGGCCAAAGAACAAAGATGGATGAAAATGAACAAATGAGAAGCCAATAGAAGTGGCCCGCCCACCCCTCCCTCCCCAACCCGCCCCCACCCCCACCAAATAAAGTGCACATGCTTCTTTAAAAAAAAAAAATCCCTGTGCTGCAGTTTCCTGATATGCAACATAAAGATGATAGGAGAACACCCATCATGGGTTGTCATAAAACTGGACTAATTGTAAAATGGTGAGAACATCTTACAAATGGTGAACACTGGATTTATCTTTGTATTCTCATCACCTGCCACTATATTCCTTTCCGTAGAAGAAGCTCTCCTTTATCTCCTATTCTCCTTTTTCCAAAACTTTGAGTAGGGTTTAAGTAACTTGAACACAGGGCAAGAATAGTAAATGTGTTATTCAATGTTGTATACACAGCTCCTCTATCATAGTACTACACATACAGTGCATACTCCCTACATATCTGCTGAATAAACAGATGAAACCCAATAAACTGCTCCCATCAAGTCTTGCTGATTTTTATCTCTTCAAATCTAGATCTCTATCTCTGCTCTTTCCAGTCTACATTTGACCCCATCAGCTTCCAAATGGACAGAAAGTTTCCAGAAGGGTCAATTGCCCTCATTTCAGTGCATCTTTCAGCTATCAGTACCATTCACCTGAAATGAAAGTCTGACCCACACTTGCCAAGCTGTGGCCTCTGTATCTTTGGACATGTTCACTCACCTAGAAGTCTCTCACCTCACTGCTTCACCTGGATATAACCCCTAGTTAACCTTCAGGTCTCTGTCCAGGCATAAACTGAAGGAGACCCTTCCCGGAGGCTGGTACCAACCTATGATCAGACGTTAGCTCTGTTACTCACTCTCTGCAAAACCTTGAATTTGTTTCTTAACATCCCCGTGCTGGGCTTCCCTGGTGGTCCATTGGGTAAGGACACCACCTTGCAGCACGAGGGGTGCCGGTTCGATCCCTGGCTTGGGAAGATCCCAACGTGTCACAGAGCGGCTGGACCAATGCCCAGCCAGAGCTCTGGAGCGCATGTGCCCAGAGCCGGCGCTCTACGACAACAGAGGCCACTGCTGTGGGAGGCCCACACGGGCCAAAGAACAAAGATGGATGAAAATGAACAAATGAGAAGCCAATAGAAGTGGCCCGCCCACCCCCTCCCTCCCCAACCCGCCCCCACCCCCACCAAATAAAGTGCACATGCTTCTTTAAAAAAAAAAAATCCCTGTGCTGCAGTTTCCTGATATGCAACATAAAGATGATAGGAGAACACCCATCATGGGTTGTCATAAAACTGGACTAATTGTAAAATGGTGAGAACATCTTACAAATGGTGAACACTGGATTTATCTTTGTATTCTCATCACCTGCCACTATATTCCTTTCCGTAGAAGAAGCTCTCCTTTATCTCCTATTCTTTTCCACTTTGAGTAGGGTAAAGTAATTGGAACCCTGAGGGGAAAAATAACCCGCCTTGTGTCATCCTACTTTTTTTTTTTTTTTTGGCTTCAGCAAGGAGGACCCAGAACAGGATCACTCCTCCCTACTGGAGCAGAAGTGCAGAGTCCTAATCACTGGACTGACAGGAAGAGCCTGTCATCCTAGTGATTCTGAGAGACTTTAGTCTCGTGAGAGCAGGCGTCGAAACCCAAGTCGGCCTTGCGGAAAGAGGGATACGTATTGGTGGTGTATATTTGTTAGAAAACAAATAAGTGAACTCCCATATACAATCTGAGAGCCTGACCCCTAGAGGCCATGACTGACCACGAGAAGTCACAGGGGATAATACTGTGCAACAGGAACTGGAATTGAGTTTCAGAGCTGGAATACTCCCCTGTCTCTGAATGCAGTTTCTCCCCTCCATGTGGAAGGTGGTGGGCAAAGAACTGGGAAGCAGAGCAAGGGAAGAGGGGACTGTTTATGAAAGCAAGTTCCTGCTTACCCCAGGGTGGGAAGGAAAGCTGGAGAAAGAGCAAAGATGGATGAGTGGAAGAAGATGGTGAGAGGAGGCCAGAGGGAGCATCCTGAAGGAAGCGGTGTGACTTAACAGAAACATATAGTGGACACCCATTCTCAAGAGTACCTACGTGAACGAAGACCAATTCAGTACCTATTTTATCTTACCTTTCCTCTAAATCACCTCCCTCAAATCCAAATGGCAACTGGGAGAAAGGCTTTGTTTAGATTCTCTCATGTAAGAGAAGCCCAACTGATATTTTCCAGGGTATATAGGAGGTTTGGTTTTAAGTCCTCTTGCAAACCTCCACACCCCCAACAATCAGGGCCACTCTCCTGTTCACAGGAGAATTGAATACAGTTCCCTGTGCTATACCGTAGGACTTTGTTGTCGGTGGTGGTGTTTTGGCCGTTTCACGCGGCATATGGGATCTTAGTTTCCTGACTAGGGGCAGAACCTGCACGGCCCTGCATTGGAAGGACAGACTCCTAAGCCCTCCACTGCCAAGGACGTCCTGAAAATGTCTTCTGATGTGACATTTCTGGCTTGTTTCTACCCTCTGGTTCCAGGCCCAGGCTCATGCCCCATACCTTAGCACTGTCTCCTCCGTGTCAGATTCTAGAAGTCCTGGCTGGACAGAATGAATATGACCAGTGGGTCAGCCTTGTTTTTCCTTATCACAAGCCCAGCTTCTTCTCTGCCACTGCTGTGGTGCAGATAGCTCTGGCTTCCTGGGTCTCTTCCCTGTCCTGGCTCTGGCACTGTGGAATAAAGGCACCTGGAGGGGCCTGACTGAGGGTCAGGCTTCAGGCATAGACAGCTAGCAGGCTGACTTTATCCTCCCTGACTGTTTGCCTGGAGGTGAGGTTGTCCGGTTCCATTCTGGCTCTGACTAAGCAGGTGAGATGGTGTGATTCCATTTGTCCTGAGTGACAGGATGGGGTAAGGAGAAGCTAAAGAGACACAGTTGTGAAAGAGCCTGTGCTCTCCATTGTCCTTTTGATTCTATGAACTGGGAAGCAGAGCAAGGGAAGAGGGGACTGTTTATGAAAGCAAGTTCCTGCTTACCCCAGGGTGGGAAGGAAAGCTGGAGAAAGAGCAAAGATGGATGAGTGGAAGAAGATGGTGAGAGGAGGCCAGAGGGAGCATCCTGAAGGAAGCGGTGTGACTTAACAGAAACATATAGTGGACACCCATTCTCAAGAGTACCTACGTGAACGAAGACCAATTCAGTACCTATTTTATCTTACCTTTCCTCTAAATCACCTCCCTCAAATCCAAATGGCAACTGGGAGAAAGGCTTTGTTTAGATTCTCTCATGTAAGAGAAGCCCAACTGATATTTTCCAGGGTATATAGGAGGTTTGGTTTTAAGTCCTCTTGCAAACCTCCACACCCCCAACAATCAGGGCCACTCTCCTGTTCACAGGAGAATTGAATACAGTTCCCTGTGCTATACCGTAGGACTTTGTTGTCGGTGGTGGTGTTTTGGCCGTTTCACGCGGCATATGGGATCTTAGTTTCCTGACTAGGGGCAGAACCTGCACGGCCCTGCATTGGAAGGACAGACTCCTAAGCCCTCCACTGCCAAGGACGTCCTGAAAATGTCTTCTGATGTGACATTTCTGGCTTGTTTCTACCCTCTGGTTCCAGGCCCAGGCTCATGCCCCATACCTTAGCACTGTCTCCTCCGTGTCAGATTCTAGAAGTCCTGGCTGGACAGAATGAATATGACCAGTGGGTCAGCCTTGTTTTTCCTTATCACAAGCCCAGCTTCTTCTCTGCCACTGCTGTGGTGCAGATAGCTCTGGCTTCCTGGGTCTCTTCCCTGTCCTGGCTCTGGCACTGTGGAATAAAGGCACCTGGAGGGGCCTGACTGAGGGTCAGGCTTCAGGCATAGACAGCTAGCAGGCTGACTTTATCCTCCCTGACTGTTTGCCTGGAGGTGAGGTTGTCCGGTTCCATTCTGGCTCTGACTAAGCAGGTGAGATGGTGTGATTCCATTTGTCCTGAGTGACAGGATGGGGTAAGGAGAAGCTAAAGAGACACAGTTGTGAAAGAGCCTGTGCTCTCCATTGTCCTTTTGATTCCACCCTGATCTGTGAACGTTTTCAGGAAGTTAGAGGAGAAAAAAAATGGCCTGTCCAGGGCTGAACCTTCCTGTTGGCGTCTTCTTCTTCTTTTTTTTTTTTGGAAATATTTATTTATTTATTTATTTGGGGGGGTGGTGGGGAGGGAGGGGAGCAGGTAGGGCCACTTCTATTGGTCTTTCATTTGTCTAGTTTCATCCATCTTTGTTCTTTGGCCCGTGTGGGCCTCCCATCGCTGCGACCTCTGTTGTCACAGAGCACGGGCTCTGGGCGCATGCGCTCCAGAGCTCCGGCTGGGTAACTGGACACATGGGTCCAGCCGGTCAGTGGCACGTGGGATCTTCCCAGGCCAGGGATCGAACCGGCGCCCCTTGCACTGCAAGGTGGTGTCCTTACCCACTGGACCACCAGGGAAGCCCCCTGTTGGCTTCTGCTGTTAGTTCCCATCTAGTCAGCCAGTGGCTGCTTGGATTTGTCCTACATGATTCATCAAGGTACCCAGGGCAGGTATGTCCATATCTCTGAGTGTTCTTGGGGAGTGGAGCTGCATTGGAGATGATACTGTGAGAAGATCTTGCTATTCAGTGAGTTTGGATTCCGATGTTATTCACTGAGTATCCATGATTCATTATTATTCATTAGGGAATTCCTTCATTCCTTTGCTACAGAATCACAAAGCTCCGGGCTACCCTGAGCAGCCAGAGAATTCTGCTCTGAATGAAGTCGTCCCCTGAGAACTTGTGGTTTGGGACAGGACTCCTGAGTGTGTGGTTAGCATATGAGATGTGTGCAAATGGGAATAGGGATGAGGGTATTGGGGTGACCTGAGGCCTAGAAGTCTGACGTACACTCCACCCACAGGGTGAGCAAGGTCACACAGTTCTGAGCCACAACTTGGTCTGACTGACAGAGGGAAGCAGTTCCCAGGAAAAGCCTGTGGTCGTGCCCTCAGGGCACAAAGTCAGTGTCCTGCTGGGTAGGAAGGCTGTTCCCTCCCTCAGGTTTATGATTTGAGGGAAGAATTCTGGCAAAGTTGCCCTCCTACCCCTGCCAGATTCCCACGGCCCGTCCCTGCTTCCAAGAGCTCTCAGAGCCCTCCTTACTTGCCTTTCTGGTTCTATCCACTTTTTTTTGTTTGTTTGTTTACTCTTGTTTTTTTTTTTTTAAATTTATTTATTTATTTATTATTTATTTTTGTACATGTATGTTCCCAGATCATTCATATGCATATCCCTTGACCCTCCCCCCACCCAGTTCCCCCCCTCCCATCCCTCCAGACCATCGCTCCAAGTGGTTGTAGGTACTCCTATTCCCCTAGCACAATGACAATAGCTATCTTTTCTACACATGACAGTATAGGTTTCCATGTTACTCCCTCCCACTGTTCGGTCTCCACAATGTCTTTATGTCTATTCTCTGTTTTTTCATGAGTTCACTGCATGTGTTATAATGACCATCTTACTAGATACCATATATATGAGTTAGTATACTATACTTGTCTTTCTCTTTTTGACTTACTTCACTTTTTATGATAGGTTCTAGAGCCAGCCACCTCATTAGGATGGTTCTATCCACTTTTGAGACCATGGTGACTATTGGGAAAGCTGAGGGGAACACTCAGGGCTAAGGCACATCTCCCTCTGCCTTTGCCTTCCGTCCCCTCACAAAGTTCTCTCCTGGGAATGGTGGCTGAGGAAGGAAGCTAGGAGAGAAGCAGGTGTCCGGGCTGGTCCAGCTAAGCTCAGAGGGCCGGTTTCAACCCTGGTCAGGAAGCTTAGAAGTCACATGCCACTGAGCAACAGAGTTGGCATGCAAAAGAGTCTGCTCTCCACAACTCCTGGGCCCATGCAGCAAAGATCTGTGTGCTGCATCCGAGACTGATGCGGCCAAATAAACAAAGAAATATTTTTAAAAACTGGAAAACAAAGATGAGGGTGGATGGAGCCAAGCCTAGGTTAGGGGAGGCAGTTATGCTTTCTAGGCCAGTTCATCCCTATTAGGCTTTGGACCCTGGGTTCACTCCTCCCTGATTGTAGGGTGCTAATTGAAGTGTGTTCCTTTTTTCAGTTTTTGCGGCTGCACCAGACTTAAGCCAATAAATGTTGAGGTGTGGGTGGGAGGTAAGAGAGAGATGCACTTGAGCGAGGTCACAGCCTGGAGAGGAAGGACTAACGGGAGAGGCCTCAAGACCTCAGCCGACTGAAGGAGTGTGATGGGTGTGCCTTAGTGAGAGTGTCAGATCATAAGGGTAGGGAAGAGATGTTTCAGGATCCTGTTAAGTCCAAAATGTATTTTTTCCCTAGAAAATTAACAGGTCTTATTGTTTTTGTGTTTTTATTTAAAGATTTATTCACTTATTTATTTTTGACAGCGCTTGGTTCTTTGTTGCTGCGTGCAGGCTTCCTCTAGTTGTGGTGAGCCGGGGCTCCTCTCTAGTTGCTGTGCGTGGTCTTTCCATTGCTGTGACTTCTCTTGTTGCAGAGCATGGGCTCTAGGGCACATGGGCTCAGTTGCTTCAAGACATGTGGGATCTTCCCAGAGCAGGGATCAAACCCAAGACCTCTGCATTGGCAGGCAGTTTCTTAACCACTGGACCACCTGGGAAGGCCTGTCTTATTGTTAATAGTGATGGTAGAGAACTATAGTATGGACTGAAAAGAAAGAGTTCCAACCTTTAGCCATCCTTTGATCAATTCATTCACCTGAGGTCACAAAGAACATGTCCTGAAAAACAGTAGTTAGATGCCACAAAGTAGGTGGCAATGCCTGAACTGTATGCATATTGTCAGGGCTGAGAGCCTCTGCCATCCTTGTCAAGGGGAGTGCTAGCCTTCTCTGCTTTCATACAACACTAAAATGTATTACTTTAGTTTTATATTATATATATATTTAAAAAAATTTTGGGGGGGCCTCTTTTATTGGTCTTTCATTTTCATCCATCTTTGTTCCTTGGCCTGTGTGGGCCTCCCATCGCAGTGGCCTCTCTTGCTGCAGAGCACCGGTTCTGGGTGTACGCACTCCAGAGCGCTGGCTTGTAATTAGACACACCGGTCCAACAGCTCCACCGCACATGGGATCTTCCCAGGCCAGGGATCAAACTGGAGCCCCTTGCACTGCAAGGCGGACTCTTTACCCACTGGACCACCAGGGAAGCCTCTATATTTTTAAATTTATTTTATTTGTATTAATTTATTTTTTATAAGATATATAAAAAATACTTTTTTTCCTAAAAAAAAAAATATATATATTTTTTTTCCTAAAATGTATTTTATGGTTCTATGGGCACACTGAACTAGCCTCTAAGGGAGATAACGACTAAAACATAATAAACTTGATCCAGTTATCAAGGATCTTACAATCCGGTTATGGAGCAAACACTTCTGGAATATTAGGATGGCGTGCATCAGCTGCATAAAGACTGGTAGGTGCAGTCTGGGTGTGAATTGGGGGTGAGGCTGCTACAGCAGGAAGGGTTAGTATGACTCACGAAAGGGGACAAAGCCCACCTAGGCCAGGAGAGCCAGTGTAACGGCTGTCTTGGGCACATCTATCAGTCTCCTGGTCCCAGAGCCCCAGGTTTTCTTGCAGATCTCATATTCCTGTGAGAAGATGGGGGCCAGGTAGACAGAGGAAGAAGACCGGCAGCAGGCTAAGGCAGTGAGGTGCAAGAACTAGAGTTTCTTGGTGGATATCCAGGACAGATGTAGACTGCACAGTCCTTTGCCCGCTGGCAGTTGCTATTCCAAGTAGTTAGGCTAGTGGAAGAGGGAAACAAGGGAAGCCTTTGGATGGCAGTTGGCGGGGGCCCCGCTGCTGTCCTGTAGGGGCAGTTATGGGACTGTTCCAGTCCATGGCCCCTCTGCCCTTTTTCCTCATCTGGAGAGATGATCCTGTAATCCCACAGCCTCAGACGTATTCAGGGTCTTAAACATGGGGCAACACAGAACCGGATAGGAACTTCCAGCCCATTCTGCCCAGGGCTCACACTGACAAAGGCCAGACCCTTTATCTAAGACTCCCTGAATATACAACCCCCTTGCATCAAAGAAGTCACGTAGATGGCCAGTCTAACGGCTGCCCTTGGCCGGACAGGATCGAAACTGAGGATGTGGGTCTGGGGGCGTCTGGAGAGGAGCCTGAAACCTTGGGAGTATATGTAGGGTATGGAAAAGTGACACAGCTGTACAAACTCAGAGAGAGACTAACCAGAAGCCTCATTCTATCTGCTTCTTCCCAAACACACTCTGCCTCCACCCCTTGCCCAGAGAACAAAGGTTCACTTCTGGTCAGGAGGCCCTCAGCGCACCCAGGGCAGAGGGAGCCAGGAGGGTCTACCTGGATGCTTGTACCTCCCATTGGTGGAGGCCAGACCTAACCTGTGTCCTAACTTATCTCACCAGACAACTGTGAAAATAAAACACGTGTATTACCACAAAACCTTATTAATACAGGTCTACAATCCCTCACCTGAAACCCTTCGAGCCAGATAGGGTTCAGAATTTCAAATTCTTTGGGTTTTAGAAAGGTACCAAGGTGTGGATGCTGACTATTACATAATCCTACCAGAGATGTCTGGAATGACACCTGATAACCCCCTGAGCAATATTTTGGTGGAAAAAAATGTGAAAAGGCATACTAGAGGAAGTAAATGAAGAGTAACCTCACTTCACTTTTTTTGGTTGCACAGTGGGGCATGCAGGGTCTTAGTTCCCTGACAAGGGATTGAACCTGTGCCTTTCGTTTTTGTTTTTTCTTCCTCCTGCTCCTCTCTCAGGACACATTTTGATGACACAGTTGGAAAGAAACTTTGAGCTTCGGGAGGTTCTTCAGACTTCAGAATTGCGAATAAGGGACTGCAGACCTGTAGTTACTTTTCCATTTACAGAACAGCTCGGTTTTCATTGAGGTTTTGGTGCAGCGGTGAGGTGCTGAGGCTGCAGCCAGACTGCCTGTCTTCACACCCCATCTCTGGCATGAACCAGCGGTGGGATCCTGGGCCTCGGTTTCCTCACTTGTAGCACAGGAATATTATTTCTCCCACACAGGCATGTTTGGAAGGTTCAACACCTTAGTATACAACAAAGTCTATAATAAAGGGCTTCCCTGGTGGTTTAGATGGTAAAGAATCTGCCTGCCATGCAAGAGACCTGGGCCAGGAAGATTCCTTGGTGAAGGGAATGGCTACCCACTCCAGTATACTTGCTTGGAGAATTCCATCTACAGAGAAGCCTGGAGGGTTACCGTCCATGAGGTCACGAAGAGTTCAACACGACCGAGGGACTAACACAATAAAGTGCCTAGAACTCTGCTTAGTATGTAGTTAGCCTTGCATATATGGTGCTGCCTGACAACATCCGTAAAAAAGACACACATGTAAGACACATCTTCAGAACAATTTGATAATTACGAGCTCATTGCTGAGGTCCTGCAGGCCCCCGGGGCAGGCTGAATCTTTTTCTAGTATTACGATTGTTCACTCCCTTGGCCTCACAACCGCCCAGGGCTGTAGACACAGAGGTTTCAGACTCTCCACAGAGGCCCTGTCACACCTTGGGGTCAACTGAAGGGGAGGCAGAGGGGCCCCTGGGAGGGGCTGACCTTGTGTCCTTCATGATATTGGCACGCTCCCTCTCTCTGCCGCGGCGCTTGATGTCCCAGCCGCTCGTATATCCAATGGCCCTGAGATTGGATTCTTCTTCACAGAGGAGATACAAGGCTTCTGCTCCACTGAAAATGCCAAGGTGAGGCTGGGCCTTCTCCAGACATATCCTTCCCAGGCATTTCCACAGGACACAGCGGAAAGGGGCCTTTCTCTTGTAACACAAATACATGCTGACTGTAAAAATTCAAACTACTCAAAAGACTAGGACTCAAACTACTCAAAGACTAGGGAAAGTACGGCCTGTTGTTTCCCATCCTCCAGGTGCCTGGGACTCTCTAACAGGTCTCCAGGCACCTGTCTACTCTGAGTTTCTCCTTATGGATCTTTCTCCAAGTCTCCAAGGAGACCACACACCACACACATCCTCTCCCTCACAGACCCATATACCTCCCCTCACCACCTCCCCTACACCCTCACACACCCAACACTCTAATCTTTACAAAAGGAGGTCATACATATATATACAGATTCCATGGACTGCAGCCCGCCAGGCTCCTCTGTCCATTGGATTTCCCAGGCGAGAATACTGGAGTGGGTTGCCACTTCTTTCTCCAGGGGATCTTCCCCACCCAGGGACTGAACCCACACTTCCTGCCCTGCAGGGAGATTCTTTACCATCCGAGCCACCAGGGAAGCCTATATATATATATATATATATATATATATATATATATATATATATATATATACACACACACACACATATGTATATGTATGTATATGTATATATATACACACACACACACATATGTGTATGTATATATATGTATATATATATATACACACACACACATACATATACAGAATACACCCATAGAAGAGGCAGGCATTCAGCCATTTCTTCCTGATGCTACCTGGTTCGCACAGGATGCTACCCCTGTAATTCCTTGATATTGTTCTGGTTCTTCCCTGACTTCCCAGACTCTTTGGTTTTCATGTTGGGGAGATGGGAATGAGAATAACATTGTCAAACTCACAGGGTGCCTGGGCGGCTCAAGTGGGATTTACAATGCACCTGAAATCATTCTGCAAGTGGTCAAGTGCCAAAGGAGCCCAGGAATTACCACTGCCCCCTTCCCACCTCCCAAACAGGAAATAACCAGACTTTAAAAAGGACTCCAGGAAGATGGCAAAGCCATTTCAGAGGCACAGACTGCTGGGGTGAGGAGGGCTCAGTTTTGGGGTGCGGTGGGCCCTTCACAGTCAGATCACATGAGCCAGCCACAAAACACTTCTGTGATCTGTGACAATGACTTCTGTCGGCAGAGTTGAGCAGCTTCTGTCTTGCTGGCCTTTGAGAATTATGGGGGTCCTCTTCACCTGCGGGGAGAAAGAAAGGCAGGTAACCCCAACAACGCTCCCCATCCCTCCCCCAAATCCAGGTGGTGGCTCTCTGGAATGCTCCCTACTCCCTCAGCCTGGCACCGGGAGGGTGGGAAGGCGAGAGGGGCGGAGGCCAGGGAAGGCAGGCACCTCTCGCCCCACCCACATTCTGAGTTCTAAGGCATCTCAGTCATGTGGGGATATCTGGGGCTTCCTCTCCCCAACTGTTCCATACCACGATCACCTGGAGCTTGCTCATAACGTTCCTTATTCCTGGCTCCAGAAAAAAAGGAACACAGGAGACCTGGTGGGTGGTGGGTTCCCACCATCCCCCTCCCTCTCCCTCTCTGGGCCTTTTCTTACGTCAGTGCCAGTGGTCTCCCTTAACTGTGGGGTCCGCAGGGTTCTCTCGGCGGTGTGAAACCGGGGAGAGGTGGGGGCATTTGGGCTTTTTCACAGGTAAGGGTCAGGGGGAGGGATCTCAGCAGTAGCTGCTGCTCACCAGGAAAAATCAGTTCTTGCTGCCACAGGGAAGGATACACCCCATTCTTCCCTAAGAGGCTGCACCAGCCAGCCGGCCTCTCTCTTCTGTTTCTTCCTCACCTACTTTGAAGGGCCTTGGTCAGAATCACTGCCAATCACTAGCAAGATCAGGATGAGAGAGGTAACCATGGCCATAAGCCCCAGAGGAGAGGGCAGTTCTAAGAAAGACAGAGAAAAGTGGGCACTCCCAGATCATGGGAATGTCTCCTGTCCCCTGGGACCCTCCTGTGCTCCTCCTTAACCCACCCTGGCCAAGCCCAGTTCCTCACCCCAGGACACAGTGAGCATGAGACTCAGGCCGAGGTACTGCACATGGCATGTGTACCGAGTCTCCTTCCCAACTGGCACCCGCACAGATGTCCACATCTGATGGGTGCCGTCCCCACTGGGGCATGTCTCCGTGTACTCAAGCTCTGAGTCCAACTTCTTCTCAGCCACCAGCTCAACAAAATGTCTTGTGGATAGAAGCTCAGGGCCCAGCGCTTGAGGGTGGTGCCCTTGTCCTGGGCTGAGTGCTTTGTCATCCGAATTGAGGGTGGTTCTGCAGGGCAAGATGGAGAGAGGAAGGCTGGTGAGTGACTGCTCCCTGCCCATCCTGCGTACTTAATCCTGGGCTCCTCCAGCATCTTCTAGGGCGGAGGGCAAGGAAATGGGGACAAGGTGTCTCTCTAGGGGATGTACCCAGTTACTGCTGTAGGCAGGGACAATTAACTCCCAACTGTTACAAAGGAGCACTGATCTGATAGGCTAGTATGAATCTCAAGGCATAAACATTCTTCCCATCCTTGGGTTTGCTGGGAGAGATGGTATGGAATGACAATGAGAGACACACTGGGAGAAACGAGGAATGTGGGGGCCTTGTCTCAGGTGTGACTGGAAACTTCCCCAGCATACAGGCACAAAGCCAGGAGGGCAGCCAGGACTGGGATGCCTCCATCTTTGCCAGATGTTCTCCATCTGGCTGCCAACACTGCCCATCAGCTTGTCAATCCTGCTATTGACATGGATTTAGTTGGTTTTGGGGTAAGGAAGGACTGGACACTGGCAGGTGTTGAAACCTCCCAGGCGATGCTCATGTGTTGCCAAGAGAAGAGCCCAAGCATTCCTGGCGCTGCACTGCCCCAGCTGGGCTAGCCCTGACCTCTCCTTTTGCAGTATTACTCTTTTGGCAAACATTTGTTATTTAGTGGGTCAGTCGTATCCATCTCTTTTGAGATTCCACAAACTGTAGCCCACCACCAGCGCAACCCTCTCTCCATGAGATTTCCCAGGCAAGAACATTGGAGTGGGTTGCCATTTCCTTCTCTAGGGGATGTTCTTGACCTAGGGAACGAAACCACATCTGCACTGGCAGGTGAATCTTTATTTATTTATTTAATAACTTTTTTTTTGGCCACTTCTATTGGTCTTTCATTTATTCATTTTCATCCATTTTTGTTCTTTGGCCTGTGTGGGCCTCCCATCGCAGTGGCCTTTCTCGCTGCAGAGCACCGGCTCTGGGTGTATGCACTCCAGAGCGTTAGCTTGGTAGTTGGACACATCGGTCCAGCCACTCCGCGGGCACATGGGATCTTCCCAGGTCAGGGATCAAACCGGCGCCCCCTGCACTGCAAGGCGGTGTCCTTACCCACTGGACCATCAGGGAAGCCCCGACAGGTGAATCTTTACCACTAAACCACCAGCGAAGCCTTGAATCCTCCTGTAGGTGCATCCTATTGCATTCAGGAGTCTCAGCTTGGAGGGAAAAAGTAACCTCTTTATTTCTGCTAACCTCTAACTGAAGTTTCGGCCATCTCACATGCTGAAGGAAGCAACAAAGCTCAGCCGGATTAGCAGAACCTGTACTATGGACCCTGATAGAATCCACATTCTTCCCATCCTTGGGTTTGCTGGGAGAGATGGTATGGAATGACAATGAGAGACACACTGGGAGAAACGAGGAATGTGGGGGCCTTGTCTCAGGTGTGACTGGAAACTTCCCCAGCATACAGGCACAAAGCCAGGAGGGCAGCCAGGACTGGGATGCCTCCATCTTTGCCAGATGTTCTCCATCTGGCTGCCAACACTGCCCATCAGCTTGTCAATCCTGCTATTGACATGGATTTAGTTGGTTTTGGGGTAAGGAAGGACTGGACACTGGCAGGTGTTGAAACCTCCCAGGCGATGCTCATGTGTTGCCAAGAGAAGAGCCCAAGCATTCCTGGCGCTGCACTGCCCCAGCTGGGCTAGCCCTGACCTCTCCTTTTGCAGTATTACTCTTTTGGCAAACATTTGTTATTTAGTGGGTCAGTCGTATCCATCTCTTTTGAGATTCCACAAACTGTAGCCCACCACCAGCGCAACCCTCTCTCCATGAGATTTCCCAGGCAAGAACATTGGAGTGGGTTGCCATTTCCTTCTCTAGGGGATGTTCTTGACCTAGGGAACGAAACCACATCTGCACTGGCAGGTGAATCTTTATTTATTTATTTAATAACTTTTTTTTTGGCCACTTCTATTGGTCTTTCATTTATTCATTTTCATCCATTTTTGTTCTTTGGCCTGTGTGGGCCTCCCATCGCAGTGGCCTTTCTCGCTGCAGAGCACCGGCTCTGGGTGTATGCACTCCAGAGCGTTAGCTTGGTAGTTGGACACATCGGTCCAGCCACTCCGCGGGCACATGGGATCTTCCCAGGTCAGGGATCAAACCGGCGCCCCCTGCACTGCAAGGCGGTGTCCTTACCCACTGGACCATCAGGGAAGCCCCGACAGGTGAATCTTTACCACTAAACCACCAGCGAAGCCTTGAATCCTCCTGTAGGTGCATCCTATTGCATTCAGGAGTCTCAGCTTGGAGGGAAAAAGTAACCTCTTTATTTCTGCTAACCTCTAACTGAAGTTTCGGCCATCTCACATGCTGAAGGAAGCAACAAAGCTCAGCCGGATTAGCAGAACCTGTACTATGGACCCTGATAGAATCCACAGATGTTTTCCTGTCATATAACTGGTTGCAAACACCTGTAAATATGCTTTACCCTCACTACTTCCAAATTCTGGGAATTGTTGCTATTTAATGCATGATTTTATGTGTTAACGTAGAAGCATATATATTACATATCACACATTTGTATTTATAGTTAAGATTATTAATAGCTTTATAAAAATACAATTAGGGTCCTTGGGGAATCCTATGTAGTTCATTTGATGTATAAAAACCATTTTGAGACAAGACCCAAGTACACAAAAGGTTAAAAACTCTGACTCTGAAAACAAAAAGAAAAAGAAAAATCTCCGAATCGAGATGCCAGTGTTGCCCCCTAGCGTCCACTCGGGGCCCTATTTTAAACCTGTAAATTGTACATTTTGAATTTTCTAGAGCCGAAATGGCTTCCTATACGCGAAGCCTTTAATACAGAGCCTGGAATAAAGGACATCAGCTATTATTGCTGCTGTGATGGTGGACACTCCTTATCTGTGCTGATAATCTTCAGGCATCTGGGCAGTCAAGACGGGCCAGTGCTCGGTGGATGCTGTCGGGAATCCTGCGGTGGAGGGGGTTGGGGGCGGGAAGGAGGATCGGCCCTGCAGTTCCACGTGTAGAACGGAAATCGGAAAACGATGGAAATTCCCTGCCAAGTCAGAAAAATCCTTGTTGCTCCCCTTACCCGCTATCTCAGCTGGAAGCTGCCCGGGGAACCCCTCCAAGGAGACAACTCCTCCAAGGAGCCAGGCCGACCTATAGCGATGGGCAGGTGCCTCGTCGAGCTAGCAAGCAGAGGCTGTGCAGGCCTGCCGCCGCGGAGCTTCTTTTCTCCAGGGCCTTCCTGGAGAACCAGGTCTTGGGAGCCGAATGCGAGTGGTGTCCACCGGAGGGACCAAGGGTTCCCCAGGAAGTGGTGGCTTCGCCTGGGTCCCAGGCGGGAGTGGGGATATACTGTCAGTCCCCTCCCCCCTGGGATCCCCACCCTCCTGGCCCCTAACTCTGAACGAACGGTGCGGGGTGGAGGTGGTGAGCTGGGAGGCAGCAAACAGGGGACCTTGCCTAGCCCAGGGCTCACCGACCTCTGCTGTCTTGGGCCAGCTCTCCAACTGACCATCCTCTCCTCTCGCCGTCCTTCTCCTCCTCGCCCTCCACCCTCATCAATGGCCTCTGCGTCCTTGGCGGGTCTTTCCCTAGCACCACTCCCCAGGGCCTCCGCCGCGTCCTTCCGCACCAGTCCTGACAGCCGCAGCCGCAAGGGGAGCCACAGTGGTGGCTGCGGCGACCGCGGCTCCCACACGCTCCCGGAACTACGAGGCACCTGCTCGCCAGCCTCACGCGCCGCCCCAGGTCGCCGGTCCCGGTGGAGTCCGCCATCCATTGTGCTCACTGGGGGCCAGGTCCCCCGATGGGTCCTGGACGTGTGAGCGTGCTCAGCTCCGCCTGGGCCGCGAAGCGTGCAAACCCATTTTGGCTCGGGCAGGCTCCGGCTGGGGGGCGTCCGCGGCACCCCTGGGACCCGCCCGCCGCTCCTCGTTGGCTCCCTCTGCTGGGCCTCGGATGAAAATCACGAAAGAAAACCAATCTACCTGATAATGGTGATATTACTGTGCACTACCTCATGGGAGGTGAAGCTCACGTTACAGTCATCTGGGAAGTCAGGCGGTGTCTTCGACAACTGTCATGTAATTCTAAAACACTTGTGGTTTCTGTTGGGGACCGAGGCACCGCCTCTGCTAACCTCACTGAGCTTTCTTACCTCCATTCATGTTAGTGACAATAAAGGTTGTTTTCCCCATTGGGGTTCACAGACCCCCTGAATTCTCACCAGGGACTTCCATATTCAGGGTGATGGTTTTAAGCTCAGCCTTCTCGAATGTTTGAAAGTTCATAGAAAGGGTTCTGGTGATCCTGATTGGGGTTTGTGAGGAGAGCAATTTTCACATCAGAGGGTGGGGCCAGGAATGCCAGATGTGCCTCAGTCCTGTCTGGAGACCACCGCATACATGGTGTCTCGCCAACCAAAAGATTGTAATTTTCCCCAGGAAGTGGTGGCGTGGGTGCGGGGTGGATATACTGTCAGTCCCTCCCCTGGGATCCCCACCCTCCTGGCCCCTAACTCTGAACGAACGGTGGGAGGTGGTGAGCTGGGAGGCAGCAAACAGGGGACCTTGCCTAGCCCAGGGCTCACCGACCTCTGCTGTCTTGGGCCAGCTCTCCAACTGACCATCCTCTCCTCTCGCCGTCCTTCTCCTCCTCGCCCTCCACCCTCATCAATGGCCTCTGCGTCCTTGGCGGGTCTTTCCCTAGCACCACTCCCCAGGGCCTCCGCCGCGTCCTTCCGCACCAGTCCTGACAGCCGCAGCCGCAAGGGGAGCCACAGTGGTGGCTGCGGCGACCGCGGCTCCCACACGCTCCCGGAACTACGAGGCACCTGCTCGCCAGCCTCACGCGCCGCCCCAGGTCGCCGGTCCCGGTGGAGTCCGCCATCCATTGTGCTCACTGGGGGCCAGGTCCCCCGATGGGTCCTGGACGTGTGAGCGTGCTCAGCTCCGCCTGGGCCGCGAAGCGTGCAAACCCATTTTGGCTCGGGCAGGCTCCGGCTGGGGGGCGTCCGCGGCACCCCTGGGACCCGCCCGCCGCTCCTCGTTGGCTCCCTCTGCTGGGCCTCGGATGAAAATCACGAAAGAAAACCAATCTACCTGATAATGGTGATATTACTGTGCACTACCTCATGGGAGGTGAAGCTCACGTTACAGTCATCTGGGAAGTCAGGCGGTGTCTTCGACAACTGTCATGTAATTCTAAAACACTTGTGGTTTCTGTTGGGGACCGAGGCACCGCCTCTGCTAACCTCACTGAGCTTTCTTACCTCCATTCATGTTAGTGACAATAAAGGTTGTTTTCCCCATTGGGGTTCACAGACCCCCTGAATTCTCACCAGGGACTTCCATATTCAGGGTGATGGTTTTAAGCTCAGCCTTCTCGAATGTTTGAAAGTTCATAGAAAGGGTTCTGGTGATCCTGATTGGGGTTTGTGAGGAGAGCAATTTTCACATCAGAGGGTGGGGCCAGGAATGCCAGATGTGCCGCTCAGTCCTGTCTGGAGACCACCGCATACATGGTGTCTCGCCAACCAAAAGATTGTAATTTTCCGAGTCTCAAATACAACGTTTGTTAAGTTTTAATATTGTCAAAAGAACACGTGGAATGGGAAGAATAGAGGAAAGTGGTCATTAGAAAGTTTAAGCAAATAAACCTATAAAATTGTTGTAAAGATAAAAAACCTATAAAATTGTCTGCTTCATGATATGATTATTACCTTCACAAAGGTTGTGACATAGCTGTAGACGTTGCTGCTGTTCGGTCACTCAGTGGAGTCTGACCCTTTGCAACTCCACGGACTGCAGCATGCCTGGCTTCTTTGTCCATCACTATCTTCTGGAGTTTGCTCAAATTCATGTCCGTTGAGTCAATGAGGACATCCAACCTATCTCATCCTCTGTCGCCCTCTTCTCCTCCAGCCTTCAATCTTTCCCAACATCAGAGTCTTTTCCAATGAGTCAGATCTTCCCATCAGGTGGCCAAAGTACTGGAGCTTCAGCGTCAGTCCTTCCAATAAATATTCAGGGTTGATTTCTTTTAGGATTGATTGGTTTGATCTCTGCTGTCCAAGGGATTCTGAACAGTCTTCTCCAGCACCACAGTTCAAAAGCGTCAGTTCTTTGGAGCTCAGCCTTCTTTATGGTCCAACTCTCACATCCGTATATGACTACTGGAAAAATCATAGCTTTGACTATACGGACAACAGATTATTTAGTGAAAATAAGTGTTTATTATGCTACTTCTTCCAAAGGAAAATAAGAATCCATATCATTTCCTTGTGTATGCATAAGGAAACTATAGAAAATATTTCTACAAGAAATCAAGCTTACAAAGAAGGCTTATGTCAAATAAAAATGAATAAATAAACATTTAAAAAGAAGATGTGAAAGATAGATGTGAAGAAAGCATTCACAGGTCAGAACTTCACTATTGGAGCTGTTAGATCTTCTCAGTCATTCAATGGATTCAATTCAGTCTCAGTGAAAATCCCAGAAGGATGGGTGAGTGGATGGATGGATGAATTTATTATTGAAAATTTAAAAGAATAGGGAACATTCACATAGCTTAAAAGTTGCCATTTTAAACAACCAATCGGGTGGCATTCAGTACATTAACAGTGTTTTGCAGTCTCTATGTAATTCCAGATATTTTCATTGGCAATGAAAAATTTAAAAGTTTTCCAAAACATTTTCAGAACGTGTAAAAGAAACCTGACCCTTATTAAGAATCATTCCCAGAGCCTGGTGGTCTGTAGTCCATGGAGCTGCAAAGAGTCAGACATGACTTAGCGACTAAACAGCAACAACTCAAGCCTCATACGTAGCCCATCTCTTTAATGTTTTTAAAAAATTCTTACTGTATTTTTTAACAAATGTACAGATACGTTTGCTCTATACATTTTCTTATTTAAAGAGTAATATGCAACTCCACGGACTGCAGCATGCCTGGCTTCTTTGTCCATCACTATCTTCTGGAGTTTGCTCAAATTCATGTCCGTTGAGTCAATGAGGACATCCAACCTATCTCATCCTCTGTCGCCTCTTCTCCTCCAGCCTTCAATCTTTCCCAACATCAGAGTCTTTTCCAATGAGTCAGATCTTCCCATCAGGTGGCCAAAGTACTGGAGCTTCAGCGTCAGTCCTTCCAATAAATATTCAGGGTTGATTTCTTTTAGGATTGATTGGTTTGATCTCTGCTGTCCAAGGGATTCTGAACAGTCTTCTCCAGCACCACAGTTCAAAAGCGTCAGTTCTTTGGAGCTCAGCCTTCTTTATGGTCCAACTCTCACATCCGTATATGACTACTGGAAAAATCATAGCTTTGACTATACGGACAACAGATTATTTAGTGAAAATAAGTGTTTATTATGCTACTTCTTCCAAAGGAAAATAAGAATCCATATCATTTCCTTGTGTATGCATAAGGAAACTATAGAAAATATTTCTACAAGAAATCAAGCTTACAAAGAAGGCTTATGTCAAATAAAAATGAATAAATAAACATTTAAAAAGAAGATGTGAAAGATAGATGTGAAGAAAGCATTCACAGGTCAGAACTTCACTATTGGAGCTGTTAGATCTTCTCAGTCATTCAATGGATTCAATTCAGTCTCAGTGAAAATCCCAGAAGGATGGGTGAGTGGATGGATGGATGAATTTATTATTGAAAATTTAAAAGAATAGGGAACATTCACATAGCTTAAAAGTTGCCATTTTAAACAACCAATCGGGTGGCATTCAGTACATTAACAGTGTTTTGCAGTCTCTATGTAATTCCAGATATTTTCATTGGCAATGAAAAATTTAAAAGTTTTCCAAAACATTTTCAGAACGTGTAAAAGAAACCTGACCCTTATTAAGAATCATTCCCAGAGCCTGGTGGTCTGTAGTCCATGGAGCTGCAAAGAGTCAGACATGACTTAGCGACTAAACAGCAACAACTCAAGCCTCATACGTAGCCCATCTCTTTAATGTTTTTAAAAAATTCTTACTGTATTTTTTTTAACAAATGTACAGATACGTTTGCTCTATACATTTTTTCTTATTTAAAGAGTAATATTTTCCTCATGATTAGATGAGAATTGTGGATTTTTGGAAGGGACGCCACAGAGGTGAAGTTACTTCTTCATCACATTGTATTAGGGAACACATGATAGCAACAGAATTTAGCCTTGGCAAGGTGACTTTAACCTCAGTCATGGGTTTTCACTGAGTATCTGTCAGGTTTTCACTCTAAAATTATTATATACTATGTGTTCCCCTTTAAATACTCTACTTTAAATAAACTTTATATTTTATAGGAGTTTAAACAAAAAAAGGATCATTCCCAGTATCCCTCCCCCTTGATGCTGGTAACCACGTATGTTAGTTTCTGATTGCTGTGGTCAGCTTGTGAAAGAAAGACATGGGCACATTTTGTTCTGATACAAATTTCAATGAAAAAATATAAATATGAATTATCATAGAAGAAACAACTGATTACTACATGCATGCATTTTTTCATTTCCACATTTGTGTGTATCTATCGACTATTTATCTACTTAATTATCTATCCATCTATCATCTATTATCTACCTATTACCTGTGTCTCTCTAAATATAGACACAGATTTATATCTACATAAAATCAAATTTTCTTTTCTAAATCTCATTAATTACTTTTTTGTTTGCCATGTTTACTGACTGAGAAGTTTGACTTTTGATTTATGCATCCAGTACAAATAAACTACTTTTTATTCTTTATTCCTTTACTTATGTGTGGTAAAGCACATTGTAAAATTTACCACTGTAACCATTATAAAGAGTCCAATTCAGTAACATTAGGCTTATTAACTATGTTGTACAGCCATCAACACTATCTATTTCCATATCTACTTTATACCCAAAACTTAACCCATTCTCCTTAAACAGTCATTTCCCATTTCTCTCTCTATCTCACCCCTGGAAACAACTAATATGATTTATTTCCTTAGGCATTAGCTTGTTCTGGACATTTTATTGAATCACACAGTGTCTTACTTATTTTGCTTAACAATTTCTTCAGGTTTCAGTCAACGTTTTAGCATGCATCAGGACTTTATCAAGCTTTGCTAATATTTTCTCCCATCCTGTAGCTTGTTTCTTTATTATGTTGATTGTTTCCATTTCTATACAGAAATTTTTCAGATCATTGTTAATGTACAGAAATGCAAATAACTTTCTTATGCTAACTTTGCAATCTTGCACTTTTACTGAATTTATTTATTGCTTCTAAGAATTCTATTCATTAGAATTTACCATATATAAAATCATGTCATATGTGGAGACAATTTTACCTCTTCTTTTCTGATTTAGATGCATTTGCTTTATTTTTCTTACCTAACAGCTCTGAGTAGGCCATCCAGTGGTCTACTGAAAAGAAGTTGTGAAGATGGGCATCCTTACTTTACTCAAGATCTTAGAGAAAAAAAGCTTCAGGTTGTCACCACTAAGTAAAAGTTATTGAGGGCTTGTCATACATAACTATATGAGTTACTTTCCTTCATACCTTTGGTTCAACATAAAATTTTGAATTATCATAGAAGAAACAACTGATTACTACATGCATGCATTTTTTCATTTCCACATTTGTGTGTATCTATCGACTATTTATCTACTTAATTATCTATCCATCTATCATCTATTATCTACCTATTACCTGTGTCTCTAAATATAGACACAGATTTATATCTACATAAAATCAAATTTTCTTTTCTAAATCTCATTAATTACTTTTTGTTTGCCATGTTTACTGACTGAGAAGTTTGACTTTTGATTTATGCATCCAGTACAAATAAACTACTTTTTATTCTTTATTCCTTTACTTATGTGTGGTAAAGCACATTGTAAAATTTACCACTGTAACCATTATAAAGAGTCCAATTCAGTAACATTAGGCTTATTAACTATGTTGTACAGCCATCAACACTATCTATTTCCATATCTACTTTATACCCAAAACTTAACCCATTCTCCTTAAACAGTCATTTCCCATTTCTCTCTCTATCTCACCCCTGGAAACAACTAATATGATTTATTTCCTTAGGCATTAGCTTGTTCTGGACATTTTATTGAATCACACAGTGTCTTACTTATTTTGCTTAACAATTTCTTCAGGTTTCAGTCAACGTTTTAGCATGCATCAGGACTTTATCAAGCTTTGCTAATATTTTCTCCCATCCTGTAGCTTGTTTCTTTATTATGTTGATTGTTTCCATTTCTATACAGAAATTTTTCAGATCATTGTTAATGTACAGAAATGCAAATAACTTTCTTATGCTAACTTTGCAATCTTGCACTTTTACTGAATTTATTTATTGCTTCTAAGAATTCTATTCATTAGAATTTACCATATATAAAATCATGTCATATGTGGAGACAATTTTACCTCTTCTTTTCTGATTTAGATGCATTTGCTTTATTTTTCTTACCTAACAGCTCTGAGTAGGCCATCCAGTGGTCTACTGAAAAGAAGTTGTGAAGATGGGCATCCTTACTTTACTCAAGATCTTAGAGAAAAAAAGCTTCAGGTTGTCACCACTAAGTAAAAGTTATTGAGGGCTTGTCATACATAACTATATGAGTTACTTTCCCTTCATACCTAATGTTTCGAGAGATTTCAACATGAAAACTTATTGAATTTTGAGAAATGCTTTTCTGGTTCTATAGAGATAAATATATGTCTTTATTCTTTGTTCCAATAGTGTGGTGTATCCCATTTATTGATTTCTGTGTGCTGATCCATCTGTGCATCCGAGGGATAAAGTCTACTTGAGCATAGTGTACTGTCTCTTTAATGTGCTCTTGAATTTGATTTGCTAGTATTTTGTTGAGCATTTTTGTATGTATGTTCATTTGCTACATTTACCTATAACTTTCTTTTCTCATAGTGTTCTTGTGTGGTTTGAGTAGGAATAAGATGCTGGTCTTGAAAAATAATTTTGGAAATGTCCATAATTATCAATTTTTGTAAGATTTTTAAAAGAAGTGATGTTGAACTTGGTAGACTTGATCCATGAGGCCATCAGATACTGGAGTTTGCTGTATTGGTAGATATTCTATCACTGATTTAGACTCCGTATTAGTTATATATATGTTAAGACATTTTTCAGTGTTGGAATATTCTATTATTTTGGAATTTATCTATGTATTACAGGATGTCAAATGTGTTTCCAAATAAGTTTTTCTTTTTTTTTTTTAAAGATTTATTTATTTATTTTGGGCGGGGGTCGGGTTGGGGAGAGAGGGGAGCGAGCGGGCCACTTCTATTGGTCTTTCATTTCTCTATTTTCATCCATCTTTGTTCTTTGGCCCGTGTGGGCCTCCCATTGCGGTGGCTCTGTTGTCGCAGAGCACCGGCTCTGGGCGCATGCGCTCCAGAGCTCCGGCTCGGTAATTGGACACACGGGTGCAGCCGCTCCGCGGCAGGTGGGATCTTCCCAGGCCAGGGATCGAACCGGTGCCCCTTGCACTGCAAGGCGGTGTCCTTACCCACTGGACCACCAGGGGAAGGGGAAGCCCTCAAATAAGTTTTCATAATGTAATCCTTTGATGGATTGGGTTTCTGTGTTATCAGTTTTAGCGTCTCCTGTATTGCTGATCCTGCTCACGACGCCGCTTGTCTTGCTGTTCACGTTGTGCGCTGAACGTAGGGTAGGCAACTTGCAAGCTAAGAGACGGGAGGAAGACTCGAGGAGTGGGAACTGCAGTAGCGTTTATTCTCTCCTGGCTGGCATGGCAGCCGTTACACAGCCTCTCCTGTGGCTGGCACAGCAGCTGCAACAGCAGCCATGATATAACCATAATGTAGCCATAACATAACCTCATGTAACCGATGAGGTACATGAGGCAGAAGTAGCCAGGGCTTTCATGGTGAAGCTCCTACAAGCAAACCACACAAAGTAGCCTATGACCAAGTGTGTACCTCCTTCATGCATAGGGCTATAATTGAGGCTCAGCTGTTACATAACAATACAGCATCATTGTTTTCAAGAACATGGGCCATGTTCTTAAAACATGATAGTTTTAACAGTGTATTTTGAGCTAATGTTATCTGTATAGAAACAAATCTTGCTAACTTCTAAATAGGTCTAAAGTATGCAATAAATTTCTGAAAGCAGAAAGAGTACACTTAGAAACAAAGAAAAACTGACATTTACTAAGGAATGAGTGTCCTAATGTCAACAGTTGAAATAAAACAGCCCTGTGAGAAGAAGCAGAGAAAACTGAGGATTGGTAGTGACAAAATTTGTTACCACACTAGTCCGATACTTCAAGGAAAATACCTTTGAAAGGACAGTGAAGATCTCAGATCTCAGTACTGCATAAAATGGAGGTGTTCTTCCAGGGTTCTCAAGAAACACAATTGAAAAAAAAAAAAAAGAAACACAATTGATAAAATAAGTATGGGGTGGTAAAACCCATCTTGCATTCTACTTTTCATGTCTGGCGCTCTGACTCACAGCTGTGATTCTAGGGACACTTTTGTAAATCATTCAAAGCTGCTTACTGTCTAGGTGTGGCCGTAAAATCTAGGCAGTACTGGGGACCATGTGTGTAGGGCACCAGGAGTTACTGGAACCAGCAAGGATACATGGAAAATTTGACATTCAATTTTACTCATTTTGAAGTGATGGTTATTGTTTGACTTGTGTTTTTTTAAAACCACACAAAAAGACCTAGGAAAATGAGCCCACTCAGGAAAAGTTTGGAACCCAGCTGTCCTATTACACTGTTTTCCAGGAATGAGATGAGCCCCCTCTGGGGCTTCCCATTCTAATGATCCCAAGACCAGGGTTGTCCTGTTTCTTCATATGGCATGACAATTATGGTCCTAGAGGGAGAGGGGCTGATGGCATCCTTTCCTTATAATTATATCTAGAGAGCCTCATGCCACATACATGGACTCACTTCAGTGACTCAGCCTGGTGAGTTTCTATTTTGTGGCTTTATTCATAGAGAGTGCTTAGGACTCAGGTGTCTTGTGGGATGAGGCAAATTTTTCTCAGTGAGGTGGTAGAAGAATTGTCTTCTCATAATTTCAGACGTATATATTAGAGGATCAGAACAAAATACAGTAGCTGTCTCCAGATGGAAGTATCAAATTTGTGCATCCTATGGGGCCATAAATTTATAGATTTGTGGGGGAAATTTGAAATTATGTTGTCATATTTGTGTTGGCATGCTTCTTTTCTCATCTAAATATGTTATATTAAATGTGCTTTGAGTATGTGTTTAAGAGTAATAAATTTTACAACACACAAAATCTGAAACAAAGAAAAACTGACATTTACTAAGGAATGAGTGTCCTAATGTCAACAGTTGAAATAAAACAGCCCTGTGAGAAGAAGCAGAGAAAACTGAGGATTGGTAGTGACAAAATTTGTTACCACACTAGTCCGATACTTCAAGGAAAATACCTTTGAAAGGACAGTGAAGATCTCAGATCTCAGTACTGCATAAAATGGAGGTGTTCTTCCAGGGTTCTCAAGAAACACAATTGAAAAAAAAAAAAAAGAAACACAATTGATAAAATAAGTATGGGGTGGTAAAACCCATCTTGCATTCTACTTTTCATGTCTGGCGCTCTGACTCACAGCTGTGATTCTAGGGACACTTTTGTAAATCATTCAAAGCTGCTTACTGTCTAGGTGTGGCCGTAAAATCTAGGCAGTACTGGGGACCATGTGTGTAGGGCACCAGGAGTTACTGGAACCAGCAAGGATACATGGAAAATTTGACATTCAATTTTACTCATTTTGAAGTGATGGTTATTGTTTGACTTGTGTTTTTTTAAAACCACACAAAAAGACCTAGGAAAATGAGCCCACTCAGGAAAAGTTTGGAACCCAGCTGTCCTATTACACTGTTTTCCAGGAATGAGATGAGCCCCCTCTGGGGCTTCCCATTCTAATGATCCCAAGACCAGGGTTGTCCTGTTTCTTCATATGGCATGACAATTATGGTCCTAGAGGGAGAGGGGCTGATGGCATCCTTTCCTTATAATTATATCTAGAGAGCCTCATGCCACATACATGGACTCACTTCAGTGACTCAGCCTGGTGAGTTTCTATTTTGTGGCTTTATTCATAGAGAGTGCTTAGGACTCAGGTGTCTTGTGGGATGAGGCAAATTTTTCTCAGTGAGGTGGTAGAAGAATTGTCTTCTCATAATTTCAGACGTATATATTAGAGGATCAGAACAAAATACAGTAGCTGTCTCCAGATGGAAGTATCAAATTTGTGCATCCTATGGGGCCATAAATTTATAGATTTGTGGGGGAAATTTGAAATTATGTTGTCATATTTGTGTTGGCATGCTTCTTTTTTTCATCTAAATATGTTATATTAAATCTGCTTTGAGTATGTGTTTAAGAGTAATAAATTTTACAACACACAAAATCTGAATCAAGAGAAAATAGTGTAGTCCTAATTACTTGTTTTCTTTTTTAACTTTGAACATTTTTTTAGAACAATGCAAATATGACAGCTCTAAAACTTTGATGTCATATAATATAGGTTTTTAACACTGAAAAATAATGTTACTTTTACACATGACCATAAGATCATTTTTTTATGCTATAATAGAAGAAACTTTTTTCTTTTTTGGGTGGGGTGTGGAGGGAGGGTGGGTGGGCTGCTTTTATTGGTCTTTCATTTATCTGTTTTTCATCCATTTTTGTTCTTTGGCCCGTGTGGGCCTCCCATCGCAGCGGCCTGTGTCGTCACAGAGCACCGACTCTGGGCGCATGCGCTCCAGAGCTCCGGCTTGGTAATTGGACACGTGGGTCCAGCCGCTCCGCGGCACGTGGGATCTTCCCAGGCCAGAGATCGAACCCGCGCCCCTTGCACTGCAAGGCGGTGTCCTTACCCACTGGACCACCAGGGAAGCCCCATTTCATAAATTTTGTTTGAAACGTAAAATTAATCTCCAGTATTAAGAAATAGCAATTAACTCTGCAAGTTACTAGCATGTAGGTCATTGCAGGGTTGGTGTGTTCCCAATCAAGAAACTTGAATTTCTCATGAGACACTGTCATCGGCCACATAATATCTGTATAGACTATTTTGCTGGTGTGTCCTATTTAGATATTTGTGCTTTTGGAAAAATCTTCCAAAGCTAGAGCCTGACATGGACTCACTTCAGTGACTCAGCCTGGTGAGTTTCTATTTTGTGGCTTTATTCATAGAGAGTGCTTAGGACTCAGGTGTCTTGTGGGATGAGGCAAATTTTTCTCAGTGAGGTGGTAGAAGAATTGTCTTCTCATAATTTCAGACGTATATATTAGAGGATCAGAACAAAATACAGTAGCTGTCTCCAGATGGAAGTATCAAATTTGTGCATCCTATGGGGCCATAAATTTATAGATTTGTGGGGGAAATTTGAAATTATGTTGTCATATTTGTGTTGGCATGCTTCTTTTTCTCATCTAAATATGTTATATTAAATGTGCTTTGAGTATGTGTTTAAGAGTAATAAATTTTACAACACACAAAATCTGAATCAAGAGAAAATAGTGTAGTCCTAATTACTTGTTTTCTTTTTTAACTTTGAACATTTTTTTAGAACAATGCAAATATGACAGCTCTAAAACTTTGATGTCATATAATATAGGTTTTTAACACTGAAAAATAATGTTACTTTTACACATGACCATAAGATCATTTTTTTATGCTATAATAGAAGAAACTTTTTTCTTTTTTGGGTGGGGTGGGGAGGGAGGGTGGGTGGGCTGCTTTTATTGGTCTTTCATTTATCTGTTTTTCATCCATTTTTGTTCTTTGGCCCGTGTGGGCCTCCCATCGCAGCGGCCTGTGTCGTCACAGAGCACCGACTCTGGGCGCATGCGCTCCAGAGCTCCGGCTTGGTAATTGGACACGTGGGTCCAGCCGCTCCGCGGCACGTGGGATCTTCCCAGGCCAGAGATCGAACCCGCGCCCCTTGCACTGCAAGGCGGTGTCCTTACCCACTGGACCACCAGGGAAGCCCCATTTCATAAATTTTGTTTGAAACGTAAAATTAATCTCCAGTATTAAGAAATAGCAATTAACTCTGCAAGTTACTAGCATGTAGGTCATTGCAGGGTTGGTGTGTTCCCAATCAAGAAACTTGAATTTCTCATGAGACACTGTCATCGGCCACATAATATCTGTATAGACTATTTTGCTGGTGTGTCCTATTTAGATATTTGTGCTTTTGGAAAAAATCTTCCAAAGCTAGCAACTGAAAATCATTAAGATGTTACAAGAATCCTCAGAATACCACACAGAGTAAAAAGGAAAATATTGAGGACTTTCTAGAAGCCGAAGTAAGTCAAGAGATAGATCCAGAGTAGTCATAAAACTGAAAAGCCAACATTTCCTCCAGATAACAACTAATCATCCCAACTCAAACTTGTGTGAATTGTGCATCTTGCTCCCCATAGCAAGTACAATAAAAAGTAATATCCTTTCTAGAGACATTTGAAGTATTAAGATCTTTCAGGTACTTCCCTGGTGGTCTAGTGCTTAAAACCTCACATTCCAATGCAGTGGATATGGGTTCAGTCCCTGTCAGGGAATGTAAAATCCCACAGGCCTCACAGCCAAAAACCTCCAATAAAACAGAAACAATATTGTAACAAGTTCAATAAAGACTTTTAAAATGGTCTACATCAAAATAAATCTAATGAAAAGGATCTTTTTAACATGGGAATTCATCAGAAATTATGAAGCATACAGTAAAGTAATTTCAAGTATCAAGTTTTTTCTGATTTCAAGGATCATAAAAAATATTGAAGTTGTGTGTAAAATGTTAAAATAAGATAAATCAATGAGAATTTCAAAAAGGGAATGATAGAGTATCAAATACTGGGGATCAAGAAATTGCATTTGGGGAATTCCCTGGTGGTCCAGTGGCTAAGACTCTATGCTCCCAAGGCAGGGGGCCCATGTTCGATCCCTGGTCAGGGAACTAGAGCCAACATGCTACAACTGAGACTCAATGCAGCCAAATAAATATCAATAAAATATTAAACAACAACAAAATAAATTGCATTTGACAATCCATACTTGGAAAAGCAAATAGAAATTAATTAAAATATAATGAGTAAAGGTGATTTTTAAATTCATTGGTTAAAACTAAATTTGACCATATCAATGAAAAGATTAAAGAACTAAAAGACTGAGCAAAAAACCATAATCAAATGAGGTACAAGGAGTCAAAGTTATAGGCAATAAACTTAGA